>JAQBSW010001230.1:0-143826 GCA_029291075.1 Eudiplozoon nipponicum | reverse complement strand
ATAGAATAGAATAGAATAGAATAGAATAGAATAGAATAGAATAGAATAGAATAGAATAGAATAGAATAGAATAGAATATAATAGAATAGCATAGAATAGAATAGAATAGAATAGAATAGAATATAATATAATAGAATAGAATAGAATAGAATAGAATAGAATAGAATTAACAATTATAATGCAAAAAGATGTAACGTAGATTTATAAGCTACAGAAAACAGAAGTAACATACTTTTCGGAATTCTTCTATGTGCAGCTTATAACATATTATAAAGATCTTTTTTAATTTAGTTCCAAGTAGGAGCTCCATAATCTGAGGTGGGCTTTCACAAAAATATACATTTTTTCTCTATTTCTTTGAATAGTGTGTTTAATCTTATTAACGACCATCCTCTTTTAGTACAGCCCGCTCTATTGTAACGCGCGGCTCCGCGTTACGACCTAACGAGTATCAATTTTATCGGATCCGGTATATCTTAAGGTTCCATATGCTAATTCTGGATTTACACAATATTTCTCCTAACTGTGATTTTAGAAACATTCTCTGTTAGTTTCAAGCAGTTTTAATTGAAATTTTCTTTAACTGCAATTTTATTTATAATTAATAGGGTTTTTTTAATACACACCCTCGCGTAATACGCCGGTAACATGCAGTGGACTTATGTGTCATAACGCTCAAAGCCAGGACTTATATAAGTGTGTGTTTTTCAATCGTTTATCCGTAAACTGTAACAGTTCTGCTAAGATATTATGGATTTATATTTTGTGTGTTTTTTCAATCTGTAACGACACAAATCAATCGCCGACATATTGCGTAAATTAAATTCAAATTTATTTACGTTGCACCAATGAGAAAAAAGAAAATTGCCGTTTAACCACGTTTAACCACGTTTAACCAATAGTATGCAAGTACACATATTGCATGCTATTTAAGCACGGTAATTTACCATGCAAGTCAGTTGTGGCATTTGCCTTCTACCTGCTTCACGCGTGTGCGTTCTGTCGGCTGTCAATACGTGTGCGCTCTGTCGGCTGTCAATACCTACTCATCTTGATGCGGGATACCGGAGAGACGAGCCAATTGAGTGCAGGACCTGCAGGACACCATCCACAACGCGATCACAGCTCAACCACGGGAGCAAAAGCTCAACCAGAGTCCACCCAAGGCTCTAGGACATCTTCAACTCTGAAGACTTCAAGCGAACGTATTACCCGGCCCTCTTAAGGGCCCCCATATCAGTAACTAATCTCTATTCAGAGCACCTTAACCGAGTTTGTAACGTCGTACGGCATTTACTTGAAGCCGGGGCGTTTACAAATCGTTTAACCAAAAACTGTAATAGTTCTGTTAAGACATTCTGGATTTATGTTTCGTGTGTTTTTAATCGCTTATATGTAAACTGTAACCGTTCTGCTAAGACAGTCCGGATTTATTTAATGCGTTTATTATGACTTTGCTTTTGTACCTAGATAGTAACTTGTGTTGACAATATTTTATTTTGTTGCCGTCTAAAGCACGGTAAATTTTGACCAACAGTGAATTTTAGTTTATTTTGCAACCTTGGTCATAATAATCGTATGATAATTCGGCTTAGCCTTTTCACATCATCCATTGGTAAGAATTCTGAGACATTTAATAAGCAAGGCCCACAAAACAGCTACAAGGCATATGTAGGAATAGCATAGCATCGCTAAATAAACAACTACCCCGCTAAACCTCTTACAATAAACCACAATACCTCCTACACTATATTCAATGTGATACTTATCAAAATCTGTATAATTGTGAGTCATAACATCTTCATATCCTCTTGTCTTAACTTTTTTCTATAATATCGTCAACCAATGAATCAGGGCGGTATATATGATTATGATCAGTACAATAGCCAATTTTTAACTCTTGCGATATGTAAAATTAATTATCAAACATTGCTTAATTGAATGTCTACTCAAATCGTATATATTCATAGTTGTACTTTTCATAAAATCTATTGCATAACAATATTCTTAAATAATAGCACAGTCGTTTATGTGCACCCGGTAAAGAAGAGACATGACAAAGGAACTAGATCGGGTTTATCCGCGTTTTTATGTCATTTTTTAGATAGTCTGCATGTAAACTATTTTAATTCACTAAAATGTAACTTATATATAATCATTTACCAAATATAATACGTGAAAGATCCCCGGACATGATCTCGTTAAATTATTGAGTGCTGAAATAGAAAACGCTGTCATTGTTTCGATTCTTTGCAATTTGAATTTTCCAAATCATTTGCTTGCATTGACAAATTAAATTGATGGTCTTTGCCTTCACCTGATGTCTTCAGAAGCTGTTTTACACAATGTGATTCACTAGTACAACCTGTCATGAGTCACGCTAACTCTTGCTTTTGTGCATCCAGGCAATCGTTATCGTTTTATTTATCAATTGGTTATATATGGTTGCCACAGAATATCAGCAAATCTCATTAAGAAATCATCTCTATATCCTGCTTTTTCTAATCTACTTCTTGGCGTGTTTCTGCCCCGCAGTACTACATAACGCACACACAGTGGTTATAGAAGGACTTCTGGACATCTGTCTCTACACCGTTACTAACTTAATTCCATGAATTAGGCGGAGAATGTTTCGAACGGTTTTCTTCATGGCCGTTATATCAAATGCTTATTTGAAGGCTTTATAAACCCTCGCACAGTAATTTATCAGTAGCGATACAATCATAAAACTGTAACAACTCAAATTAATTCACTGATTTTGTCAAAATTAAAGTCAATATTTAATACGCCGGACCAATGAGGACGCAGAAACTACCGTTAACAAATTACTTACGAATTCATATCTGAAAAAGCGCGATGCAATTACTACGCAAAACATTCTGCTTTGCTCGCTATCTGTGATTATTGTCGTCTTCTCTGCTGTACTGACTATTCAAACGGACTGTTATATTTGCATTTTACCACGCTGTGTCACTAATTTAGCTAGTCTCCAGTTACACTAATCATCATGTTGATGCACATCTAGCCATTCGTAATCGATCCTCAAATAATCAGATTTCTACGTGCGCCAACCGTCTTGGTCTTATCGCATACAATAAACAAGTCTAGGTAAATACTTAGAACAGAATCTAACTCATTCTGTTTCGCCAACTCGTCTTGTTATCGTGTATTAACTCAAAGAACCACCAGACAACGAACAGGGCGGACAGAACTAATGTCTAGAAGGACTTGTGGACATCTAAACGCTATTAACACAAACAATCACTCACGACATTTGTCGATGAAATATTTCTTGACCTTGTTAAAAGCCACACACTGTAACTGCTAACTCTGAATTCTTGAATTGTCTTCCTAGTAACGTCGCAGGGTATTTAGTTAGCTAGGGCATTACGTTGACGGCCGCACCTCAATGCGTGAGCAATGCTACTGTTGTTACCTAACTACCAAACTAGTCTGGGTAATCCAGTCATTCGTAATCGATCAATAACTAATCAGATTTCCTCGTGCGCCAACCATCTCGGTCTTATTCCATACAATAAAAAGTCTAGTGAAATACTTCGAACAGAATCTTACTCATTTTGTTTCACCAACTCGTCTTGTTAACGTGTATTTACTCAAAGAATAACCTGCTAACGAATCGAGTAGACAGAACTAATGTCTAGAAGGACTTCTGGACATCCACACGCTGTTAAAACACACAATCACTCACGGCATTTATCAGAGAAATAGTTCTTCACTTGTTAAGGGCCACCCACTGTAACTGCTAAGTCTGAATTCTTGCATTGTTTTCCTAGTAACGTCACACGGTACTTAGTTAGCCAGGGCATTACATTGATGGCCGCACCTCAATGCGTGAGCAATGATACTGTTGTAACATACTGACGAAACTATTCCTGATAAAAATTATTAAGCGAACAATTGTAATATAAATTTTTTATCGGGAGTTTTGATGAACACATCAAATTGTAACACGCGGCTCCGCGTACAACCCAACGATGCTCAATTTTGACAAATGTAGTGCATTTTAAGGTCAAATAATCTAACTCTGTTTTTACACAATATTTCTCTTAACTGTGATTTTAGAGACAATCTCTGTTAATTTCAAGCAGTTTTATTTGAGATTTCTTGAACTGCAATTTTATTTGTAATTAATTGGGTTTTGTTTATTAAATATACACACCCGCGCGCAATACGCAAGGAACATCCGGTGAATTATAGTGCCATAGTGGATTTACTCTTCTTCTTTTTATTATTCGCAGTTTATACAAGTGATTTACTGTTCGTATATGATTCTACGTATCAGAATTTCAGAGTGTTTGAGTTTCGCGGTGTTAATTACTCCGTACATTTGAGTGGTAGCGGCTGCGGAGATCCGTGCACATGATCAATCCCCGGCTTTTTTCCCGATGGGTGATGTGAGAAGACTAATACGAATGATCACAAATTTATTTTAAATAACGTCGTATATAAGTTCATAAGTAGTCCAAATTGACCGTGCTCTAGACGGCAATGAAATTAAATTTTAACACCAATGAATGTCTTATACACCAGTCACAGTCAAACTAATTAGTCCGTGCTCTAGACGACTAAACGACTGAATACTGTTCACAAAGTTGAATGTCTTATGCACAAATCGCAGTTAAACAAAATTTTCGTGCTCTAGATGGCAGCAAAATGAACGCTGTTTACTAAATTGAATGTCTTACACACAAATAATTAGTTCACTGTTTGCTATGGTTTTAACTTATGTAATTATAATATTCCATTGTACTCTGAAATTCGGATAGGTATAGTTAAATGCGAACAGTAAATCCCTTGCATAAACTACGAATAAACCAACTGAGCGAAATAAATCCGCTGTGACAATATAATCCACCGCGTGTTCCTTGCGTATTGTGCGCGGCTGTGTATATTTTATAAACAACCCTATTAATTACAAATAAAATTGCAGTTCAATAAATATCACTTAAAACTGCTTGAAACTAACAGAGATTGTTTCTAAAATCACAGTTAAGAGAAATATTGTGTAAGAACATATTTAGATTATTTTACCTTAAAGAGCACCACATTTGTCAAAATTGAACATCGTTGGGTTGTAACGCGGAGCCGCGTGTTACAAGAGTACAATGGATTATTATAATTAAATGAGTTAAAACCATAGCAAACAGTGGATTAATTAAGTGTGAAGTTTTTTCATTGAAGTTTTTTTCACGATTTTATTCTATTCATCATCAGTGACAACTTTTACCAGTGACTTTATTTATATCATCATATATTTTCAATCGGTTTCATGTATTCATCAAAATTCAGACGTTTGTGAATGGAACATTATTTGTGTTGACAGTATATCGTTTTGCTGCCGTCTAGAGCACGGACAATTTTGTTTAACTGTGACTTTTGTATAAGACATTCAATTTTGTTAACAGTATTTTGTTCTGTTGCCGTCTAGAGCACGGTCAATTTGGACTAACTATGAATATTCCATGCAAAATTGTGCACAATGCATATGTGATCATTCGAATTAGCCTTCTCACATCACCCATCGGAAAAAGGCTGGGGATTGATCATAATCATTGATCTTAACAGCAGCTACCAATTCTATGTAGGTAGATAGCGACCCGCAAAATAACCCTACATAAATGGCGCCCCGTTTCTTCGAACTTGCATCCAGCAGAGAATTAATCAGAATCAAGATTTTGAGAACTTCAAGCACTTTGGTGAATGCCATAAAGGAATGTAAATTTTAAGACACAAATCACAGAAAAACACCCTCTCTAGATCACAATGCTTGAAGACAGCCGCACGATGACGGGTGAGGACGATGATACACTGCCATCTATTCTCGACAACACTCATACGCATAAGATGACGTCCAGTTCAGGAAATGCAGGAAGTCCGGTGGTGAGCCCAGCAACAGGACGCACTAACACATGGGCACAGTATAAAATATGCCAATTCGATCCAGACTACATTGACGAGTGGGTCGACGATGTTACTTTATTGGCCAAGGTGTCCAATATAACAGACGAGGTCTCAATATTTTTAAGGGCTTGGTAGACGATCCCAATGTCTTTCAGACGCAGACTAAAATATATTCTGCATGAATACACTGAGAGCACAAGTGCGCAGCTATGGCAGAGCCTGCAACGCGCCGTCAAGCAGCGCTTGACACCAGATCGAGAAGACAGGCTTACAGAATTAATGAACCAGATGTTCCTAGGTAGCCGCACGCCTTCTAAGCTATTTAAGGAGATGGAGCAGAAAGCCTTGGAATTCAACCTGCCCAAGGAAATCTTAATGCGACTTTTCATACAGAAGCTCCCGCCGGCATTCCAAGAGATGGCCACGTTCCTGCGCGAATCCCTCGAAGTAAAAGACGGCGTTCTGCCGGCACGTCTAGACAGGTGGTGGAAGAAACATCACTACAGCTCACCTGCCCCAGAGCAAGGCCACATCACCTCACGACTGTCCGAATCACAATCCACCGCATCATCAGCCGGAACATATATCACGAATGAACGCCTCCTCAGCCTGCTCAAGAACCTCACCGTCAGGCCAAATTTTGTCTCTGTCGATTCCGTCCATAATAGACGCGACCAGAACAGGCGTGACCAGCGAGCCCACCGTCCCGGAATAGCACCAGGAGGTCAACGTCGAGAGGCCGGGCCACAGTTCCACAGTTACCGGCGGAGTAGTGTCAGAATCACCGCAGCTATGGCCACTCCACACGCTATTGCCTCAGAAACGGCTGCACATTGCCGCGCACATACGCGACGTTCAAGTGGGTGCGGTCACCCTCAACATCTCAGGAGGATCCGCCCATGGAATTTTCGAAAAACTGCTGGGGTCAGCCTCCTCTGCGGCAGTAGAGGCTGAGCACCCCAAGATCGTTGGCCGCTCCACGTCTGATGGCTCGAAGCACGTTGAGCGCAATCAAACTATTGTATTTACAGCGACGGCTCCAGTCAAGTCATGCTTCAAACGCCAAAATGCCAGCAACCAGTCTCATCGTCAGTTGCCACTATCAACATCCTTTCTCATCCGTGACCAAACTCTGGCAAATTATTTCTCATAGACACTGGATCAGATGTAAGCTTACTACGCCACAATTATTTCGAACCTACCCGTATAGTCGACACCAGAAATCTGACCTGCGCCAATGGCTCCAATATAGCAACGTATGGGGTCCGAGTACACACAATCTCGTTTTACCAACTGAAGAAGATGTTTCAAGTATCATCATTTCCAATAGGACAAGAAGCATCATTGGACGAAACATTCTCGAACACTTCGACCGTCGTAAAGTCCATCCCCTCCTCAACGTGGTATGACGGTGTCAACCATGTCTCGATGGCCGATCGTACATGGGCTAACGGGGCTATGGTGGTGGTGTCACCAGGGTGTGGTGGATTTCCGACCGGCAATCGGATCTCCTATAAAATATCACATGAGCCCGTCGACGGCACCATGACTCGGCGTGTGTTCCCCGCCACAAAAGGGTTCAACAGCCACAGGCTTCATGGACTCCTGGACAGTACCCCGTACTTCCGAATGGCGAATGAGCTCTCAACAGCCACCGGCAACCATGCAACTTACTGCTGAATTGCAGACTGCGCTTGGATGTGCAAGGCTAGAGGTGCGTGCGATCAAAAAGCCGAGTGGTGAGGGGACACCACTTATACCAAATTCCAAAGAAACTCCATGAAGGAGCCGGCTTATCCTCCAAAAGGATTCAGCCGCAGTAAAGTAAGTAAAGTAAGTAAGTACTTCGACCTTACCATTCGTCCAAGAACACGGGAGATACGCACTGCAGACAGTCAGTTGCTTTCATCATCGTTAAAACATACGACTCGCGCAGAAGCAGTCTCATTCATACAGCTTATTCCTCCATATCCTCATGTAACGCAACTGGGTCATGTTCTGAAACGCCATGAAGATATTTTCAAACCTATCTCCTTCATGCCCAATCTCAAGAGGAAGCGTGCCATCACAGCTCATCGTATCATCTTATCGAAACGACTTCCTCACCCACCACGATGACGTCCATTGGCACCACACAAACATAAAGCCGCCAAACAAGAGTTCGCCATGCTACGTCAAAAAGGCATCTGTACACGATCCAGCTCACTTTATGCGTCGCCTGTGGTAGTAGTATCAAAGAGTGAACCAGCAACATTCAGGGTGTGCGCGGATTATCGCATTCTCAATTCTTGCACACAGTCTGATTCGTACATTCTTCCAAATCAAATCTGACCTACTCAGATCCGCTACTGGTCATGCTGTGTATTCAAAACTTGACCTACTAAAAGCCTACTATCAAGTATCGATGGACAAAGACTCTGTATCATATACTGCACTCAGATTCACTGGAGGTGGCACTCACGAATATCACCATATGCATTTCGGTCTCAAGAATGCCTCAAAAACCTTCCAACGCGTTATGGTCTACCATTTGTAATTCCATATTTAGACGACATCCTGGTATTCTCCAACTCAATGTCCGGACATATACAGCATATTGATATTCTACTTACACGTCTAGCAGACTATGGCCTCCGATTTTATGGCAACAAATGCGTCTTTGCACAGCAATCAATTGAATTCCTCGGTCATCAAAATTCCGAAAAGTGTATGACACCTATACCTGCTAAGGTTCGTGCTATTCAAGATCTACAGCCTTCAAACACCGTTCGATCATTACGACGATTGTTGGGCATGATGAACTACTATTCTCGATTTGTACCCTGCCTTGCCAAGATTATGGCACGTCTTCACAAATATCTCGTGCCAGAAAGCCGTTTCGTCAAGAAATCACAACTGATTCAGCTCAACGTGGACGACATGCAGGCTTACAAAGATGCCAAAAGGGCCTTATGCTAAGCGACCATGCTACATTCTCCTGATTGGTCTCAACATTTTGAATTGACCACTGACTCATCAGACGTTGCCATAGGGGCAGTACTTCAACAGTCCATCAATGACAGACACCAACCTATCGCCTTTTACTCGCAAAAACTAATAACTCGCGAGACGTGATATGATACATTAGGAAAAAAATTACTCGCAATCTACCGGTCGATCCTACACTTCCACGCTTATCTGGATGGCCGAAAGTTCAAGGTCTACACAGACCATCTTCCTCTACCCCGATGCTCAGAGGAAAGAAAGAGTATTTATATTCACGACGTGTCAACTCACAACTTACACGAATACACGAGTATTAATATGAAGTCACTAATGTGAAAGGGTCAGCAAACGTGGTCGCAGATTCCCTAAGCCGTCCTGCAGAACTCTGTGCCTCTATCTTCTATTCTTCACATATAAGCACTCAGGAATTGCACGCAGCACAGCAAGATGATTTAAATGACCCACTGTTCCGCGATGTTGACCTATCAGGCGGTGAAAAAACGATAACTCCACCGCCAGACAGTTTCGCTGACTACGGACTGACACCCGACATCTCATTAACAATCGAGCCAACTAACGCCGTCACGCTGCCGCGAGATATAGAGGAACCAGAATCAGTGTTGACAGAGCCAACATCAGTTGTTATACGGTACGGCAGAGCAATAACACCTCCTGTAAGGTTAGCCTCCTTTATTGTGTACTAATTTTCATTGTCGGGGGGTGTATGTAAAACGCGGCTCCGCGTTACGATCCAACGATGCTCAATTTTGACAAATATAGTGCTTTTGAAGGTCAAATAATCTAACTCTGTTTTTACGCAATATTTCTCTTAACTGTGATTTTAGAAACAATCTCTGTTAATTGCAAGCAGTTTTAATTGAGATTTCTTGAACTGCAATTTTTATTGTAATTAATAGGGTTTTGTTTATTAAATATACACACCCGCGCGCAATACGCAGGGAACATGCGGTGGATTATAGTGCAATAGTGGAATTACTCTTCTTCTTTGATATATTCGCAGTTTATACAAGTGATTTACTGCTCGTATATAATTTTACGTATCAGAATTTCAGAGTACAATGGATTATTGTAATTAAATGAGTTAAAACCATAGCAAAAAGTGGATTAATTATTTGTAAGTTTTTTTATTTGAAGTTTTTACACGATTTTATTGTATTCATCATCAGTGACAAATTTTACCAGTGACTTTACTTATATCATCATATATTTTCAATCAGTTTAATGTATTCATTACAATTCAGACGTTTGTGAATGGAACATTATTTGTGTTGACAGTATATCATTTTGCTGCCGTCTAGAGCACGGACAATTTTCTTAATTTGTGACTTGTGTATAAGACATTCAATTTTGTTAACAGTTTTTCATTCTGTTGCCGTCTAGAGCACGGTCAATTCGGACTAACTATGAATTTTCCATGCAACATTGTGTACAATACATATGTGATCATTCGAATTAGCCTTCTCACATCACCCATCGGAAAAAGGCCTGGGATTGATCATAATCATGGATCTTAACAGCAGCTACCAGTTCTATTTAGGTAGATAGCGATCCCGCAAAATAGCCCTACAAAATTATCAAATTTTTATCTCCATCCTCTATAAACTTTGACACAATTTTTGCATGTTTCTGAGTGAAAGACTACTGAGGTTCAATCGGTCAAAACATTTTCTCACCTATGTGCTTTTCTACCATATTATGCGATTTTACCAGCGGTAATTGGGCAGTTCAAACAGTTGAAACAGATTTTGATAAGCGCTTTGTTATTAGCACTGAAAATTTACAGGGCATATATGTTTCAAATTATTTTTTAAAGTCCTTTTGTGCATTTTTGTTGCGTCCATTTTTAAAGTTCTGTCAGTTACTTCCAAACATGAATATAATAAATTTTTTAGTTAGCTCAGTGTCCATCTGCCGGTCTCACACCTAATGCCGTTAGGCTATCCTCTTTAGAGATATCTTTTTTTTCAATTGTGACTAAAATCTTTGAAAGGTACGTCATAGACACTGCAAATTAAATAAATAAATAAATAATACATTTATTTGGCACTATTCTAATAAAACTGCGGATCAACACCGTCTAAATCAGTACAAACGACCATCAAGATCCATTCGACCATTCAGTCGATATTCTCATAAAAGTTGGTGCGATAATTACAAATATTATTTCTATAATTTTTATAATTGCTTGCATCTTTCGGTGAATTGACAAAGCACATGCCAGTTTCCATCTTTAGATTGCAACAAACAATAACAAAGAAACAGTTTATATACCTCACGAACAAAAGAGATCAGTTTTCGAACGCTTAATACTGCAATATATGCTGATTTCTTTCGTTCATGCAGACTTAACCTCGAAGACAGTGCGACCGATAATGCCATTTGCAAGGACCTGCCTATTTGCCTGTATGACCCGGCCAAGCACCCAGATGACTTCTTCATCCTCGCAATTTTAAAAACGGAGAGGAATTCATCCTATATACAGGTTCAGCAATCGCTGTTCACAAGGGTTAATCCATGGCCGAGATCCTTCTAGGTGTTCTATTCGCAAAAGCTACGGGGAAACCCATTCCCAATTATAGTTGTCAGCATCGCTCTCTTAATATACGTTTGCAACGTGAATTTTCACACAACTTCACCATTGGCAACATCTCGCACAACATAATAAGCATTGATTTCCTGTTGAAATATCGGCTCATTTTTCATCTTGTTAATCAATAAATCATTGACCCGTCAACCGAACTTCAACAAACTTTCTGAAAACTTTCCTCTGAAAGGTTTGAGTTATAATTCATACAGCCATACTCAAAGCATCATTTGACCGAAATATAAACAGCTCTTTGAGAACATATGTCGTTGTTTTATCTTAGTAAGTCAGAGCCACGTGTCTCAAACACGATGCACCATTTCATTACCAAGATCAAACTATCGCGTGTAAGAGGAGACTGCTAACCCCAGTTAAGCTGAAAGCTACCAAAGAAGAGTTTACAATACTAATGGAAGAGGGCATCATTTAACCAACAAAAAGTTCATTGGCGTTACGATTACACTTGGTCTCTTAGCCGAAAAGAATATACAGAGCCTGTGGAGATTATCGCAAGCTCAAATCTTTGATCGAATCCAATGTATACCCCATTCCTAATAGAAATGATTTACTTAAAATACTCTGAGATAGCAATTACTTTTCAGAGATTGACCTCAGACGAGCCTACGACCATAGTTCAGTAGCATCAGAAGAAACTGAAAAAACTGTAGTCATCACTCATTTCGGCCTTCTTGAATATCTTTATATGCTTTATGGTCTCAAGTGTGCTATTTAGACATTTCTGAGGCTCATGGGCAACGTACTACGCAATGACGCTGATTAATGTTTGTCATATCTTATTGATATAATGGTATTTAATCAAGACCTCGACTCTCATGCCAAGCATCTAAGAAATACCCATATCATACTTATCAGAACACGGACTAACCTCAATGTATAAAAACTTTGCCGTCTAAGGAAAATTCAATGAAGAATATCGCGCCACTCAAGACTTTGAAGGAATTACAGATAATATCGGGAGTTCTCAACTACTATCACAAGTTCCTCCCCGGCCTATCAAAACAACTGTATCCGCTATGTAGACACCTGCGGAAGAGAAATGGACTTAGCAGAAACTCTATCATTTGTTGGTCGTCTGAAGATGAGGAATTACTCCGTCTAGCCATCAACTCATTAGAATAGAATAGAATAGAATATCTTTATTTGGATTCAAACCACACATATTCCATCAAATAATAAAATTGGAAAATGTACAATATATATTTTTTTAAATTATCACATCACATATAATTGTGCAATTAGTCATATATAGATAAGTATATCTCACTTGTTGTACTATAAAACAAATCAATAACAGAAAGATCGGTTTTAGAGAATAACAGATACATTATCAAAATAGAAACAATTAAGGTATAATTCGAGTGAAACATTATGCAAAAATTTGAGAACCCTGACTAGCAATTGGTGTATGTATTGTTGATTAACATGATGATATAATGCACAGCATTTCAATTATGCCACACTGCTAACTCATCCTGACTTCCAACAACAATTTTACTCACAACCAATGCCTCTAAATTTGCTATCAGGGCCAGTTTAAAACAAGAGATCAGCGGAATTCGAAAGCCTATCAGTTTTTACCCGCGTATTCTTTCGGTCGAAAACTCGCCATCCATGACACAGTGCGTCACTTCATCAGTATCATTAGCAGGAGCAGATTTGTTCTTTTTACAGATCATGTATCATTAGTTATCTTACAGAAAAATGAGACTTCAACTGTCAAAAAGTACCCTGCCAAAGTAGAAAAAAGCTGTCACCTCTGAGCAAATGGCAATTCGGCATTTTTCATGTAAAAAACGAATAAAACATTACTGTAGACGCACTTTTTGGGTAAGACGTCTCGCTACAACCGTGATTCTCAGTGAACTCGCATTAACACCATCTCTTCTAAAAACAGAATAGCGCGGTAACACTCATATTCAATAAGCAGTAGCTCGTCATCCCATTAAATTTGTTTGCCGACTCTAGAATTTTTCCCCATTATTTATTCATTTATCTACGTATCAAATATATTTTCTTCGGAAATTTTCGAGTTCATTTGTTTTTAACATTTGGTTTTCATATATTTTGTACAACATACTGTTGCACCGTATGGATCACGCCAGAGCCCACGCTTGCTTATTTTGTTATAACCAACTATTTAGAGCTAATGCTTTGTGTAGCAACACAAATTAGTCACGGCTTTCACAGTACAAGCCATTATCATCCATGCTGCTACTTCTCCGGTTACACATTACACATTCACTACCGAATATCATGAACCACACCATCGAACACGCACCAGCTCCTTCGATATTATCAAACTCTCATTGACCGCGATCCAGCCTGCCCAGGTAACGAACTTATACCTGGCATCTTTAAATGAAATCCAATTTGCAATTTTAACGCTGCGGCTCTGAAAATCTATCAACACTGCTCTATTTTGCTTCACGCGTTATGACCGGGCATTACAGCTGACAACCTGTATACAAACTTCTTGTGGTTATTTGGCATCATAACATTATTGAAGCAATTAACGAGTATGCACCAGCCCAGCATTATGATACATTATCAGTTAACATATGGACAGATTAATAACCAGATTTTATAACTGGTTTCCAAATCTGCTCTACAGTTTTAATCAAGCCTTGCCAGGAGAAATTTCATTTATTTTATTTTTTCTTTTTCCCAGAGGAGAAAGTGATGTATCGACTAAAATGAATTCGCTGAGAAATTGTCAAAATTAAATTTAAAAAATAATATGATGGACAAATGAGAACGCGCAAGCTACCCTTGAACTATGACGTGTGACTTCGCATATACATAAACACGATGCAATTAGCACGCAACACGTTGTGTTCTGCTCACTATCTGTGATTGCTGTCGCCTTCTCTGCTGCACTGACTATCTACGCCGATTGTTCTACATGCGTTTTACCACGCCATGTCACTAATTCTGCCAGCCTTCAGTCACGCCAAGCTTCTTGTTGCTGCCCATCTAGTCATACGTAACAGTCATCTAATAAGCGGATTTCTACATGTGCCAGACTTCTAGGTGTTGCCTCAGATCTATAGCAAGTCTAGTCAAAAACTTTGAACAGCATACTACACATCCTGCTTCACCAACTTTCCATTTTAACGTGCATATACTCAGAGTATCTCCAGCCAACGAAAATACAGACAGAGCTAACGTCTTGAAGGATTTCTGGCATCCATACGCTGCTAACACACAAAATCTGGCAAGACAATTCAATGGTAAATGTTTTCCCTGTCTTATTAAGGATCACCCACAGTAACTGCTACCTCTGAATTATTGTATTGCCTTCTTAGTAACGTCGCGTGGAACTTCATTAACCAGGGCATTAAAAAACGTTACACTCTATTCTATTTTAACGGATCATATCAATTCGTCGACCTATTGCCTAAATGAAAATCAAATTTAATTATGCGGTACAAATTAAAGCAAGCGAAATTTGCCTGTTATCAATGGGTGCGCACTAGCGCTTGCACAAGTATATAAGCACAGTGCATTTACTATGCATCATCACATACTTGACATTTCCGTCCTGTGCGCCATGCGCGATTGCTTTCGCTCTCTTTACTTAACTGTTTACATACAGAGACTTCTGTACTTGCGTTTATCACGCTGTGTCACCTTGTCATTTGGACTTCAGTCACGCCAATCTTCTTGTTGCTGCACAACTTGTCATACGGGACCGATTATCTATTAATCGGATTTCTACGTGTGCCAGCCACCACGGTGTTGTCGCAGATCTTCAGCAAGAAAATTCTGGACCTTCACACGGCAAATCAACTTATCTCAGTGCATCCACATGGAGGAACACCAGCCAATCAACCAAAGCCGGCCTCAAGTGTCTAGGAGTAATTCTAGACACTGCAGCAATACCAAACTTTCTCGACATAAGCCTGTAGAGGAAAATATTGCCTCTGACAAAATTAAAGTAACATTTATTGATAAATTTAAACCCCCGTGGCTGATTTAAAAAAAAATTATTTAAAAAGAAATTACTCGTTCATTTTCTACATCATTATTTGTTTAAATACTTTGCAGTTTATATACTTTTGAATTGTGCGTAATTTCAGAGTTCGGTAATCTGTGCCTAACTAATGTGACTTTCTTTAGCAAGCTGCATTTTTTTCCAAATTTTGGTTTACAAATCCTTGATCTTTACAATATACACCTGCTATCATTTCGTGTTGTGAATCTTACATATTAGGGCCGTTCTAGAACAGGTAATTTATTAATTGTGTTTTTCGCATCTTATTTATTTCCAGATTATTTGATCGGGTGTATTGTTCCGTAAGAATCACACTGTCCGTTGCCTAATAAAAGTTTATCAAATATATACATAAGTTCGATCAACATGGAAGCTAATCTTAAGTTTGAGGACACTAACAAGTGAGCTCAAGATATAGCAGAATGTACATAATAGAGGTGAACGAGAATACTAGCTTACCAAACCCAAACAGGTGTATTAAGACTGAAAACGACTGGGTATCTATGGGGTTCTCATTAACCAATATGGTTGGAGACTCTACATGTGTAGAGGCTCCTAACCTATTAGTGTCTGAGAACCCCATAGATGCCAATTCGTGTTCATTCCCTAATTGTGTAAGTGAATCTGACAAGCTAGTACTCTCGTTTACTTCCATTAAATTCATGCCTGCTAAATCTTGACTTCAAACTTAAGATTAGCTTCCACGCTGATCGCACTTAATTATTAATTTGATAACTTAGTGTTAGGCAAACGGAATGTCAACTTCTTACGTGGCAAAACACCCGATCAATTAACCTGGAAAGAAATAAGATGTGAAAAACGGAATTATTAAATTACCTGTTCCAGAACGTCCACAATATGTACGATTCAAAAGACAAAATGATAGCAGGAGTATATTGTGAAATTCGAGTAACAATAAACGGAAATTGGAGAAAATAAATAAATGCAGCTTGCTGAGGAAAGTCAGGCCAGTCACATACAGATAACCAAAATTCAAATTACGCATAATCCAAAAGTATATATACTGTAACGACACAAAGCAACTCGCCGAAATATTGCGTAAACACAGTAAATTTACCGTACAAGTCAGTTGTCGCGTTTGCCTTCTGCTTTGCGTTTCTCCGACGTGCTGTCTTCTTTCGTCAATTATGCTATTTCGGGGCTTGCTTCACGCACACATTGGCAATTTCAGTCACGCCAATCTTGCTGCTGTACAACTAGAGAGACGAGCCAGTTACTGCAGAACTTCAACGAGTTTACTCAGCGGGATTTCAACGCCACAACAGAAGGAACCACAACCAAAGTCAACCCGAGCTGGTCTCAAGAGTCTAGGAGTACTTCTGGACACTGCTACACTAACTGACCTTCTCGGCATTTGCCAGAGAACGCAAGACCGGCCCTGTTAAGGGCCCCCCAACAGTACTAACTTAGTTTTTCTGGCACTCTAACTGACTTTGTAACGTCGTACGGCATTTACTTGAAGCTGGGGCGTTTACAAAATTGGCGACCGCGCCAGGATACTGAGTACTGTACTGTTTTTTAGTCATCAGAAAACTTTTGGTATAAATAAAATTGACTTTCTTTTTCATTCATTTGGGGATGAAAGTCGTGGTCTTCTGGGGAATTTTGTTGGGTATATATTTTTAGAAGGAAGGTTTTCTATTCAATTTTCCTACGTACAAAACTGTACATCTTGGTGATCTGTGAACGAACATTGACTGTACGAAAGAGTAGACCGTACGTGCTCGACAGATTCAACTGCGGAAGATTCTGTTTCAACTGTGGAAGCTGTTAGTGGGTAAGCGTTTCGTTTAAAGTCTTTTTATACATTTTCATCTTGCTTATAAATTTATGCTTTTAAGATCCCGTAAGATTATTAGAATGTCAGGTCCACTTTTAGGTATTGATGTTCCTGTTTGGGATGGAGATTGCGAACTATTCCTTATACGCGTAGACTCCGCTTTCTCGCCGTTTCCAGATTATGAGAGTCATCAAAAACTGTCAAAGATTTTTGCTAAACTACCTTCTAGAATTGCAGCGACGGATTTATCCGAAGCTTGAGGCTATTAGGAAGCTATCTAATCCCATTTTGTGCCTACAAATTGAAATAGAATCCTTGCTGGGTCCCACAGAAACCGAACAGGTAATAAATAAATACGCGCAGTTAGACATGCCAAACCTTGGCCCCATCGAGATTTTAAGGGAATTACGGAAACGTTGGTATAAAACCAATATTTCTGACCATGAGGCCAAGGTTGTTTTTATTAACAAACTTCCACAATTAGTAATATTATTAGCCAGAAAGCTCCCTAACACTCTCTCTATAGATGACTTATCTGAGAGACGTGAGTTAGAGTTTTGGGGTTTTGGAACCTAAGTTGAATTGGTCATCTTTTTGTCTGCCCCCGCAGGATGATAGGCTCTCCTCTTTAGAGAGGACAGTAGCGAACATGGCTAAAGTTCTAGAAGGATTGGTCATAGCGAAATCCGAGTCTAAATCAGGTGAATGCTCGACCAAATTTTATGCTCAAAACACATTATAACGGTAGGCGGCGATCGAGATCCCCGCAATCCTTTAACAGATATGCCCCAAAGAACTGGTGCTATAATCACCAGAAGTTTTTTTATTCATGTCAAGTCTGTCTCTGTCGTTCCGAAGAATTTCCGAATGAATGTCAATTTCCACAGTTGATGGGAAAGACAACAGAAAACAGGCGCGGTGGTGCATCAGGATCGGGAAACGTATGGCGCAGAAAGTAGAAGACCGTACTTTCTGCGCATCAACGGCATCAACGGCGCCACAGGGAAGAAATCACTTACAATCCGACATTCCTGTCGACTCTTTTCGTCCACGCCGAATTTGCCACATAGATAGCCAAACGGACAATGCCAGTCGCAATCACCAGCCTACTTGTTTGCATGACCCGGCCAAACAGCCTAACGAACTTCTGCGCCTTCTTGATTTCAGAACTGGCGAAGAATTCATCGTAGACACAGGTGCAGCAGTCTCAGTTCTCAAGGGTGATTCAATGGCCGAGATGTCGCTAGGCGTTCTACTCGCAACAGCTACAGGCGAGCCCATACCTACTTATGGCTGCTCGGTACCGCACACTCAACAAAGGTTTACGGCGTGAGTTTACTCACAACTTCATCGTCGCCAAGGTCTCACACAACATAATAGGCCTTGATTTCCTTTTGAAATTTCGGCTCATTGTTGATCTTGTCAATCAAAAGATCATCGACCCCTCCACCGGACTTGAGCAAAGTTTTTGGACCTGCTCCAGCTTTGGAGTTCAGCTCATTCGCAAACCCAGTGCATCATTCAGCAGAGATATCAGCAGCTCTTCGAGAACACAAGTCGCTTTTCGATTGTAACAAGTCAGAGCTCCGAGTCTTCAACACGATGCAGCATATCGTCACAGAAGGACAACCTGTTGCACTCAAGAAGCGACCACTGGCCCCTGCTAAACTGAAAGCTGCCCAAGAGGAATTTTCAAGGCTTTTGGAAGAGGGAATCATCAGACTATCGAAAAGTTCGTGGGCGTCACCACTGCATTTAGTCTCCAAATCAAACGGATTGTACAGAGCCCTGCGGCGTTTACCGCAAGCTAAATTCAGTGACAAAATCTGATCATATTCCCAATATTAACACATTACTTGAAAAACTCAATGGCTGCAATTTCTTCTCAGTGATTGACCTCAGACAAGCCTACCATCACATTCCCGTAGCACCAGAAGATATTGAACAGACTGTGGTCATCACTCGATTTGGCCTTTTCGAAAATCTTTACATGCCTTTTGGACTTAAGTATGCTACACGGACATTTCAAAGATTCATGGACAACATACTTAGCGACGACGCCGCTTATTGTTTGTCATATCTTGATGACATAATTGTATTCAGTCCAGATTTAGAATCTCATGCCAAGCATCTAAGAAATGTCTTCTCTCGCTTATTTAACCATGGACTCAAGATCAACTGTGACAAGAAGCAGATTGCAACCACATCCGTGGACTTCTTGTGGCATCGTATCACGCCACGAGGTATTCAACCTTTGACGTGAAATGCGAATTCATTCAGGAACCTGCGGAATGAAAAAGGACTTAGGAAGAACTCCATCATTACGTGGTCATCCGAAGACGAGAAATTACTTTGAATCACCATCAACTCGGAAACAAATGCCACAATGCTAAGGCATCCAGATTTTCAACGACCTTTTATGCTCACGACAGACGCTTTTGAATTTGCTATTTGAAGCCGCTTTGGATCAAGAGATCGACGGAGTTCGGAAGCCTATCAGTTTCTACTCGCGTACTCTCTAACCAGTAGAAACGAGATACGACACTTTCGGTCGAGAACTCCTCGCCATCCACGACACATAGCGCCATTTTATCAATATCATTGGCTTTAGCAGATTTGTTGTTTTTACAGATCATGCAACATTAGTTAGCGCACTTCGAAATTCAACTTCAACTATCGCCAAGTATCCTGCCAGAGTGGAAAGACAGCTTTCACGTCTAAGTGAATGGCAATTCGACATCTTTCCTGTCAAGGGCGAACAAAACTTCATTGCAGATGCCCTTTCCAGGCCAGACGTCTCGCTAGAACCGCCTTCGTCGTCGCCATTCACTGTCAACTCCGTGAAACTCAGTGAATTTGAACTAACGCCATCCCTCCTGCGAACTGAACAGCGCGGTGACATTCACATTCAAAGAACAGTATCCCGTCACCCAACGAAGTTCATATGCCGTCTCTGGGAAGGCTTACCAAGTGTTTACTTCACGCGTACGCAGCCCAACAAGTCAATTCTTCCAATCAGTCTTCAGAGAAAGGTTTTCGACTCAATTCACTCAATTTATCACCCAGAGAGCAAAGCGACTTTTCGACTTCTCACAGATCGATTTTGGGGTCACAGGCTTAGGCAGAACGCTAAACGACAGGTCTCCGAGTGTGCCATTTGACAGAAAAACAATATCACACGACACACTCGTTCTAAGTTGCAACATTTCCGAAATACTTCTCGCCTAGCCATCGTCGACATCGACATAGTTCATCTGACGAAGGTTCAAGGTTTCAGCTACCTTCTAACTATGATTGATAGATTTACACCGTGGCCTGCGACATTACCTTTTGGCTCCATTTCTGCAGACGAAGTAACTAAAGGTTTTATCTCAGCATGAATATCCAATTATGGTGTTCCCAATGAGGTCATCACTGACAGAGGCATTTGCTTCTCGTTGGGTCGTTTTAAAACCACCTTGCGGTACATGGGATGCACCTTACACCAGATGACAGCCTACCATCCCCAATCTAACGGTATGGTAGAGAGAATGCATAGGGAACTCAAAGCTGATTTAGCATCTTCGTCCATGAATGGCAACTGGGTCGATGCACTACTTTAGTTCTGCTTGCCATGCGTTCTCGTACTCGTAAATCCATTAAAACATCTGCGTCACAACTCTTGTATGGCATGGATCTACGCCTGCCTAGTCAGCTCTCACGTCTACTATCCAAACAGGATGACCCACAAGACGAAGCTACCCGCCTCCGACTTCATTGCGGTTACATGTGTGAACAGCAGCCCAGACATACGCCTCGTCCAGTCTTCGTTCACCCGCAGCTCCAGAGCTGCAAGAGATTACTCGTTCGCAACGACACTGCTCTTGCACCACTACAACCAAAGAATCGCGGTTCTTACCCGATTTTGCTCAGACAACCGAAATACTTCATTATTATGCAAGGCGCGACACCGAAATCAGTAAACATAGACAGGTTGAAAGCGTTTATCCAACCTCCTCATCTTGAGAGCATTCAACCTTCAACATACGTCTCAGGCTCCAACTGCCTACAATCTCAATAGTTTGCTTTGCATAACGCGTAATTGATATTTTTTTATATTAATTTTTCTTTATTCTACGTATCAAATTGTTAACTTTACGTTATTTTCCACATATATCTCACGTGGCATAAGGAACTGTACTTAGCGAACAATTGTGTAGCATTTTTGAACAGTTCTTTGGTTTTATGCCATCTCTGAGGCAATTTTCGAGTACATATATTTTTTATGCAGTTACCATTGATTTTTATGTACATGTTTTTACATTAAAATGTATGGCTCACACCTGAGCTCACACTGCCTATTTTGGTATGACCTGCTACTAAGAGCTAACGCTTTCGTGTAGCAACACTAAGTAGTTATCAGCTACATATCATGGTACAGGCCACTTCCAATACATATCTCAACTTCATCAGTTGCACAGAGACCACACTACAAATGTCATGACCACAACGTCGAGCACACACTAGCTCCTTTGGTCGAATACAAACACATTGACGACGATCCAGCCTGCCTAGGTTTTAGCGTAAATCTGGCAACTTCAGTGGCGATCTAACTTGAAATCCTCACGCTGCGGCTCCCAAATCTAACACTGCTCTATTTTGCCACTAGAGCTAACAATTTGTGTAGCAATTCCCAGTGGTTACTTGGCATCATATCATTGTTGAAGCAACCAACAAGCATACTTCAGCCCAAAATTTATGGTACATTTTTTTGCTAAACTTGGTTCAAAATCTGCCATGCATTTCTTATCTAGCCTCGATGAGAGTAATTTTTTTTCTTTTTTGTCAGAGGGGAATGTGATGTAACGATACAAAGCAACTTGCCGAAAAATTGCGTAAATTAAATTTAATTCAATGTACATTGCACCAATGAGAAAAAAGCGAAACTTGACGTTAACCAATAGTGTGCAAGTAGCCAATCAAGGCTATTTAAACACGGTGAATTTTCCATGCAAGCCAGATGTCGCGTTTGCCTTCTGCTTTGCGTTTTTCCGACGTGCTGCCTTCTTTCGTCAACGACGCTATTTTTGGGGCTTGCTTCACGCACATATTGGCAATTTCAGTCACGCCCATCTTGTTGCTGTACAACTAGAGAGACGAGCCAGTTACTGCAGAACTTCAACGAGTTTACTCAGCGGATTTCAACGCCACAACAGGAGGAACCACAATCCAAGTCCACCCGAGCTGGTCTCAAGAGTCTAGGAGTAATTCTGGACACTGCAACACTAGCTGACCGTCTCGGCATTTGCCAGAGAACGTAAGACCGGCCCTGTTAAGAGACCTAACAGTACTACCTTAGTATTTCTGGCACTCTAACTGACTTTGTAACGTCGTACGGCATTTACTTGAAGCTGGGGCGTTTATAATACTGTCAATTATTTAAACAAAGAATGTTCTAGAAAATAAACGAATAATTTCTTTTTTAATAAAATTCGTTTCAATCTACCAAAGTGATTTAAATTTATTCAATAAATGTCATTTTAATTGTGTCGAAAGAAATATCTTCATCTACACATTCTGCAGAGGCTCCTAACCTATTCGTGTCTGAGAACCGCATAGATGCCAGATCGTTTGTAGTCCAAAAATTTACAGTAGAGTCGGATTTTCTTATATTTCCATTCGCCTCTGCTAAATTCAAATCCGCAATATCTTGTACTAACCTACTTGTGTCCTCAAATTCAATATCGGCATCCATGTCTGGTTGGTTTAATTTTTAAATCGACACCTAACGTTTGGCAATCGGAATGCGAAACGTGTCTCGCTCAAACTCCTAAACACATAATGTGGAAGGAGATATACGTGAACAACAGAATAATCGAATTGCCTGTTCCAGAACGTCCCCTCTATGTGTGCTTCAATAACAGAATGCAAGACTGTTTTAGCAGAAATATATTGTGAATATTTATCCGTTTTAATAAAGAAAAATGTGAAAATTGCAGCAGACCAAGAGATGATACAACCATCAAGGAACGTGACACTCGAAAACTGAAAATTGAAAAATGGCGAACAATTCAAAGTCAAATATTTAAACAAAGAATGTTCTGGAAAATAAAAGAAAAAATTCTTTTTAAATAAAATTCGTTACAATCAGCCATGGTGGTTTCAATTTATCAGTTAATGCTACTTTATATCTGGCGGAGGATTTATCTTCCTCCACATACACCACCTTCTCAAAAAAGACGGCTAGTAATAGACGTAATCATAATTCTTCGGCTGACGTATCACTCTTCCAGAACGAGTTGTAAATGATGGCGCCCCTGAAGTCGTCATCTCGCCCGGTACAGTTTTTACTGATTCTTCCATATCATCTGGTATTGCCAAACAGTTTTCATGCTGTGAACTGGTAGAATAAGATTTTACTATATTAGACAACGCATCTTCTGAGTTCTGCATTTCGTTATGTGTCTGTATGGTGGGATTCAACAGATCAGATTCGCCAATAGAACGACGGTCATTCAACGCATCTGCTAATTCAGTCATACCGTCTATCCAGATAAACTGGAGAATGCAACGTTCCAACGTAACACAATCCTGAATGCCATTTATCTCTATGATGACATTCTTGTCAGTCATCCTCTTGACCTTGTATGATCCTTTATAAAATGGTGTCAGGCAATTCTTTCTATTTTCATTAGATACCGATCTTAGATCAGAGGACACAGCATTTGGTTTTTGCTTTTCTAGTCTTGGTCGGAACCAAACGACACATCTTATCTCTAAGTGCTCCAACGGACCAATCTACACAACTCAAAGCCCAATCAAGACTACTTGGAGTTTCTATTAGAAGATCTCCAGGCAACCTCAATGGTTCTCCATAAACCAGTTCCGCTATTGAAGTACTTAATTGTGCCCTATATCGGTTGCGCATGACGAGTGGTAGTATAGGAAGATCGTGTATTCAGCTTGTTCCACTAATACACCTTAATGCAGCTTTCAGTTCACGATGCAGCCTTTCTACCATCCCATTCGCTCGTGGGTTATACGCGCTAGTATGAAATACAGTGGTTCCCATGATGTTGAGGGATCTTACAAAACGCTCGGACATAAATTGACTACCGTGATCACTAGTGACCTTTTCCGGAACACCATAACGCGATATCCAATTATGTAGGAACGCGAACAAGACTTCTTGCGCTGTCATGTCTTTTAAAATCGCCACTTCAAATTGACGACTAAATCTATCTACCATTGTCAGCAAGTATTTATTACCATTTACTTCATGCATCTCGACAAGTCTATATGTACGTGTCTGAACCGTCCAATTGGTATCCCAATATTCTTTACCTCGGGTCTGGTATGTCTCTACACCTTACATGTTTGACACTTGGCACAGGCTTTTACCCATACCCGTATGTCTTTAGACATGTGCGGCCATACGTATTCGTCGTTAATTAATCGAATGGTGGCTTTAATGAATGGATGTCCCATGTTGTGTAACACTTGGATTATTTTGGCCCGTAACTCCAACGGCACATATGGTCGTGGTTGACTTCTAGACGTTTCGCATAACAACCACTTGCCACTTATGAGCTTAAGAACATATCCTGGCTTTTTGGACAAAACTAATGTAAAGGGATCCGATCCTTGCGCTTCCTCGATTTAACTAACTAAATCAGACATCAAATTGACTAAATTCTCTAACGGACCTTCAAATATTAGCTCGATATCAGCTTCATTCGGTCTGCTAAGTGCATCGGCTACCACATTCTCCTTACCAGCAATATGAGACACAGTGAAATCGAACTCTGCTAACCGTGTTATTTGGGAATTTACTCTACGAGAGTAATTAAGCCTAGCTGTCTTACCAAGTATGCTGATCAATGGCTTATGATTGGTCAATAACTTAAACTTGTGTCCGTCTAAGTAATGCTCGAAGTGTAGCACTGCAACATACACTGCTAGAAGCTCTTTGCCAAACGTATCATAACGTTTTTCTCGATCATTAAGCTTACGGCTATAAAACCCAATCGGTCTTACTACGTCCTGATCTCTTTGCTGTAGCACTGCTCCTAATGCAACACCTGAGGCATCTGTGATTAGCTTGAACTTTTTTTCCCAATCTACAGGTGCTAATGTGGTTACGTCACTTAACTTTCCTTGGCCTTTTGGAAATGTTCTCGGTCTTCTGGACTCAAGTTTATAGGCCAAGATCTCTTGATCGTGCTCTTTTCACGAGTGAGATGGCGTGTTAACGATCCAAGAATTCCGACTAGACCTGGAATGGATTGACGGTAATAGCTGATCATGCCCAAGAACCTTCGCAACTGGCGTACGGTTCGGGGTTCCGTTACGTCCTTTATAGCTTGGATCTTATCTTCCAAAGGTTTAATTCCGTCTTTGGAAAGTATATGACCAAGTTATTTAACTGAAGAGCAACCGATATTACTCTTATTAGGTTTGACCACTAATCTATATTGTTCCAGCCTGGTCAAAACCGTTTCCAAATGCGTACGATGTTCATTTCGTGAGCGACTAAAAATTATTATGTCGTCTATATATACCCTCGCAAATGGACAACTCTAAAGGATTTCTTCAGCCAACCGCTGGAATGTCTGACTGGCATTTTTCAAACCAAAAGGCCATTGAAGAAATTCGTGCGATCCCCCTCCTGGAAATCTGACTGCGGTGAGTGGTATCGAACTTTCCTCCATTGGTATCTGATAGTATGCTTTCTGGAGATCTAAAGTTGAACAAACCTCATATCCCATTATATCTCGGAGCAAAGTACTCTGGTTAGGGAGAGGATAAGAATCACCCTTCGTCATTGAGTTTAATAGACGATAATTCCCACAAACCCTCCATTGACCCGGTTCAGGTTTGGGAACTACCACTATTGGGGAAGCAAAATTGGAATTTGACCTTCTACAAATCCCCTCTTCGCGCAATTGGTGAAATTCGGACAAAGCAACCTGTTGCTTTTGTTGTGCCAATGGTTGAGCCTTCGGTGAACAAGGCAATGGAGCCACCAATTCTATCTGGTGTTCTATTCCTGTCTTCAAACCTATCCTTTTGGCACTGGAAGGTTGAAACACTGCTAGGTGCTTCTCGATTATATCGGCAAAGTCATGTGCGACCGTTGGACGAGGTAAAAGAACCGTTATAACTGCCGATGTGTTAGAATCAGTAGGTGTTGATATCCCTTCGCCTTCTGCGATAGTCCTAGCTTTGGGGTCTAATGTCAGCTTGAAATGTGTCAAGAAATCCATGCCAATGATATGGTCCTTGACATCGGCTACTAGAAAATTCCATCTAAAGGAAGATTTCTGGCCTAACGTTACTGACATTTCTTTCATCCCTTTCACTCCTATTGGACGACCGTTAGTGGCCTATAATTGATAATCAAATGTGTGGCAATCTGCTTCCACCACGTCTGACCTAACTATGCTTACCTCAGCACCCGTATCGATAAGAAAATTTAATCCAGATAATTCATCTTTAATAATGAACTTGTTGCTGGACAATCCGGCAATGTTTTCCAGATCTCCGCTTAGTAAGAATCTGACCCTCTTGCCTTCTTCATCAGTGCTATTTGATCTAGTCGCATCTTTTGCTTTGAGTATGCCTTTTAAAGGCATATCTGGGAGCCTTTGCAATGAAATCCCCCTACGGCTCCTACTAGCGGGGGTTTTATGCTTTTCCCGGTGATGGATTTCTCTCTACCGGTTAAGTGCTTCCTTTCCATCTGGGTCCACCTAATCGCGGGTATATACAATTTTCATTTTGGCACTTTGCACTTCGTCCGTATTCGCAATGTGCCTTACACCATCCGCGTGGCCCTTCGAAGCGCGAGTGACTCCCTCGACGTCTAGTATGCCTATCCTGACTCTGAAGTTGCGAAATGTCACGACGTATACTAGCAACTTCTCTACATAAGAAACGCAAGGTTTCTTGTATAGTCAGGTCGTTTTCGACATCTGCCCTGACTGGCTGCACCATGACAGAATCTGCCATTACAGCATGTACTTGTGGTTCCTGCTGTTTATACACCCCGTCTTACCCTCTGAGATTTGTTGGCCAATCAATGCTCATAGTGTCAAATACTTCCAATGTGGTTCTAAGCCTAATTGGTAGCTCAGCTGTGAATATAGAGTTGACTACATCTCTGGATATATTCAACCTGGAAGCTTTTGTGCAAAGGCGTTCATAAAATTCGGACGGTAATTGACGCCCCATTTTTTCTAAGCGTAATAGTTCGCACATTTGCGCCGATCTTCCAAGCTGATATCTCTGTTGAATTTCAGCCATTAATAACTCAAATGCATTGTACGGCTTTTCTTCCACAATTCTGTCTCTGAAATTTTCCAAGGAATTTCGGAAATTTTCAGGCAATGCCATCCATGCTGCAACAAATTTCTCCATTGGATTTACAATATTATAAGCACTAAATATCATTTGGGCATCTCCGACCCAACTTGAATGTTTTTCAGATTTTTACTGCGGTAGACTTAAAATTCTTGGACTGGCGCGGTCGCCAAATTTTGTAGAGGCTCCTAACCTATTCGTGTCTGAGAGCCCCATAAATGCCAGATCGCTTGAAGACCTAAAATTTACAGTAGAGTCTGATATGATTATATTTCCATTCGCATCTGCTAAATTCAAATCCGCAATATCCTGTACTAACCTACTTTTGTCCTCAAATTTAATATCAGCCTCCATGTCTGGTTAGTTTAATAATTAAATCGACACTTAATGTTGGGCAATCAGAATGCGAAAGTTGTCTCGCTCAAACTCCCGAACAAATAATCTGGAAGGAGATATACGTGAACAACAGAATAATCAAATTACCTGTTCCAGAACGTCCCTTCTATGTGTGCTTCAATAACAAAATGTAAGACAGTTTTAGCAGAAATATATTGTTAATATGTATCCGTTTTAATAGAGAAAAATGTGAAAATTGCAGCAGACCAAAAGATGATACAACCCGTCGAGGTGCGTGACACTCGAAAACTGAAAATGGCGCACAATTCAAAGTCAAGTATTTAAACAAAGAATGTTCTGGAAAATAAAAAGAAAAAATTATTTTTAAATAAAATTCGTTACAATCAGCAATGGTGGTTTAAATGTTACTTTATATCTGGCGGAGGATTTGTCTTTTTTATTTATCTTTTATTTATCTTTTTTTAAATTTTGTCGGGTGGAACGCAACGACCGGAGAGAGCGTGCTTGCAAATGGCAGCAAATGGCGGATATCACAGGACTACTTGGAGCACTGACAGGCAACCTTTCAATCTCCATCGTTCAGCCCCATTTATTACGCCAAGCTGATATGTTTTTGAATGGTGTAGCTAGGGAGGTTGCCCAACGAAATCACAACAAGAGAAACCTCCTTTTATG
This sequence comes from Eudiplozoon nipponicum, assembly GCA_029291075.1. NCBI lineage: Eukaryota > Metazoa > Platyhelminthes > Monogenea > Mazocraeidea > Diplozoidae > Eudiplozoon > Eudiplozoon nipponicum. The sequence goes on along the minus strand of JAQBSW010001230.1, from coordinate 115,125 downwards.
GTCTCCGTGATCCCCCCTGTCATAGGACCATCTGGCCTCAGATCTCATCAGACAAATAGGGGATAACTTTAGCCACCTTAAAGAGATCTCTTCTGGAAAGGGTCATGCCCCTATTCTCTCCTCGACAAAAGACTGTCTGACGGTGAGCTTCGTCACCTCAAACTGCACTCACCCATTTTATCATCCGGGGAAGTCAATTTAAAGCGAGACTGCACGCTACTTCAGAGGAAATTAGAGAAAGCCAAAACCAATCAACCGGAGACCACTCCCTCTCCTCCAGCTAATCACGCCTATCCGGGCTGGAGCATTCCAAAGAAAAGCCGCTCAGTTCGCGGCGGAATCCTTGGCGACGCCCCTTCCTCCAGTCCACTCCTGCTGATATCTTCCCGATTTGAAGGCCTTCCTTTCACTTTTAGCCCATACTCCGCAACCAGTCCCCCCACACAATCTCAAGCTTAACCACGTTGTCACGGCCGACCACGCCGCGCAAAGCCTCCAAATAAGGAAACTTCTCCCCCAAGTTCGTCCGCCAGGCCCACATCCCCACGAAAAGTTACTTTTGTGACGGATGCTGTGATCCAGAGACCGAATAAACGTAGGGCGCCTAAGGCCAAACGGGATTTCGACCCAGCCCCATCAACTTCAACTCTCTCTACCGAAACCATCATCGACCCCACTCAGTGCTGTTGCGTCTCAGCCCCTGATCAGTCTCTGTCCCTGCTCACCCCATCAATGCAGTTTCAGAGCGCCCCATCGTGCCCAGATATCTAACCTCCCTTTTGCTTTTAAACCCTACAATTACCTCACCCACCCGACAAACGCTGGACAAAAGAGATCCAGATAGACGCTGACCACTCCATCCTCGTCAACGAGCCGTTAGTCACCCTGATCAGCCCTAAATCTCGCCACGCCCGCCAGCGGAAAGCCCGCGCACGCTTTTCTTCCCAGATCTAACCATCCCTCTCTCAGAACACTCTCAGCATTTCTCATCAATTGCAGGTCACTTACGCCAAAAATCAATCAACTACGAGCCTTTCTATCCTCTAACGAGATAGACATAGGCTTTCTTGTTGAAACTTTGCTGTCCCCTTCCATCCACTATGATAAACATTTCCTCATTCATGGTTACACGTTCCTTTGTAGCGACAGAACTGTCGATCGTGGGGGCGGACTAGCTGACTATTTCCGATTCCTTCTTATTCCGAAACGTTTGTCGACATGGAACTATCAAGAATTGGAATTTTTCTCGTTTCAGCTACAAATCCATAACCAAAGCATATCTACCTGTGTTGTCTACAGACCTCGTAATCTTTCACTCATCGACAACACTCGCGGGCCCCAAATTCTATCTACTATTTTCTCTTTACACTCCGATCTGTACGTCGTTGTGGGTGACCTGAACCTCCCAATGGTTAACTGGCATAATCTAGCTTCTGAAAGTCACCCATTGCTTCGGCTCTTCGCGGACAACCTGTTACACCAATTCGTGAACTTTCCTAACCGAGGGAACAACCAACTGGATTGTGTACTCTCCAACAACGAGGTGACTGATTTTCACTTTCGGGAGATCTTCCCTAATCTTGATCACTGTCAGGTATCCTTACTCATATCTCTCTTATCCTTTACCCCTAGAGAAGACACCCAATCATTCAGGCGATTCACCAACTGGGAAGAGTTCCGCCAATTCTGTGACGCCGATACCTGGAGGGATCTCTTTCTCCCAAACAATCTCTCCTCATGCTTTTCCGAAGTCCATAACATCCTATCCTCCCACTTTAACTCCGCCACCTCTATTCAACACATACACGCGACGAATAAGTTGAACACTCTGTTTAAGGCACGCGACAACCTCGCACGCAACTCTCGACTACGCACATCGTCACTTGCCCGCGCCCTCGCACTGAGACGTATCGATGGGCACATTAAACAGGTTATCAACAAACAAGCGCTCCACATCGAATGACGCATTTGCTCAGCTCCTAACCCCCGGGCAAAGTTTTCTATCATCAAACACCAATTGCTGCAAAAGCCCAAAACCTCGTATATTAACTTCTCTCAGTCAGACGACTCCTGCTTCGCCAACGATTATATGACTTACCTCCTTGATTCCTTTTCCACTCCCACTCCGCCTGTCGAGATGTTAGACAACGGAAACACCGAGAACCTACGCTGATTCAACGTATCACCGGCTTCCGTCGCCCAAGCAATTAAAGACATTAAATCTTATCAGTTACTATCTCCGAAACAGATATGCGACAGTAAAAGTCTGCATTAGTCACTCGAGGCCAGCCCATATCCGATCCGGTTTCCTCCAGGGCTCCGTACTTGGTCCCATTCTTTTCAACATTACGCTCGCGCACGTACAGGTTGAAGACAACCTTTTCAAGCTGTTCAAATATGCGGATGACATGTTTTTTGTATTCAGTAACCCCACAGCATCCAACCCCTCCCTATCCCTTATATCGGAGCTTCTATCCTCGCTTCACTCGCAGCTCAGCAGAATCGGCCTCAAACTAAATCCTACAAAAACTCGGCTTATGAAACTCTCCTCTGATCCATTCTGCTCTATCCCGGTTGCCAACTATCCCCTCGACATAGAAATAATAGATTCGGCCAAACCTCTTGGCATTCATTTTTCAAAATCCTTTGACTTCTCCCTACACCTTACACACACTACTTCCAAACTCTTCAAATGGGCCCGTCTGATCTGTTTTGAGACTAACAATTCCACTCTCTAACTCACGTTATTCAAGTTCTACTTTCTGCTCCTCATTTCCTACGCCAGCGAATTCTACTGTTCTCTAACTCTCGCCTCCTCCTATACTATTGAACAGATATCCTCCAGATGTCTAAAACGAGTCTTCCCGAAATGCCAAAACTATAGGGAACGCCATATATAAAAAATCTATCTTTTCTCCAAAACAACTAATGTCTTCAACGCTCTTCCCACAGACATAAAGCTCCTACCCCAACACGAATTTTAAAAGGCAGCCCATCAGTACTTCTTCAACAAACTTCTTTGTGATACGACCGATTTGAAACGAAACTGGTTCCTTCTCAATCCATAACATTTTCTTCACCCCAGGCTATTCTCTTTACTAACTTTGGAAGGCGAAATCCCTCAGGCGGTCATCTAATCTTCCACTTTACCTCTCTGGTCTTAATCTTTTCTTCTCGACTCACTGATACCACTTCTCAACCTATTCCTGACCCCATCCTATCCACGTTGCTGATACTTTACTACGTTTTGTTCATCCAATTCTTTTATTTCTTGTTTCAGCGGAAGACCGGGAACTCAACAGTCCTACCGATCCACCAACGGTTCGCTTAAGACATCGACTCCCCCTCGTCTTCCTTCAATCACAACCGCGTTCTACGTATGCCTGCAACCCCTGCAAGACTCGTTCGCTTCAATCCAGCAGATCCCTTCCATGTCTATGCTATGTTCCATCAACTCAATCTCCACGACAATGGACTCCACAAGTCGACGTCTACCTCCGGTCCGCCATCTTTGTAGATCCCACATTCACCTAGAAGCTCTGACACTTCATGGACTATCTCCAATTGATCTTTTCTAGTCAAATGGAACTTCTTTTTATTTATTTTTCAACAGATTGAACTATCTTGATATTTATGATAACTTTTCTTTTCACCAACCCCTCCCCACTGCATAAACACTTTGCTAGTCACAATCCATCTTATTTCCACATATCCTACCCTTGATTTATTATTTCAATGGTAGGGCTTGTTGGCCTTTGATGACAAATAAATGTATTATTATTATTATTATTATTATTATTATTATTATTATTATTATTATTATCTTCCTCCACAGTTCTGGAGACCCATTTCCGGTCCTAATAAAGGCCACCCGCATTAACCGTCTCTCATTATCTACAACCTGTTAACTATTTTGTAAGGTTGCACTGCATTTACTTGCAGGCAGAGCGTTTACACTATTGTGTAACGACACAAATCATTCGCCGACATATTGCGTAAATTAAATTCAAATTTATTTACGTTGCACCAATGAGAAAAAAGCAAATTGCCGTTTAACCACGTTAACCACGTTTAACCAATAGTATGCAAGTACACATATTGCATGCTATTTAAGCACGGTAATTTACCATGCAAGTCAGTTGTGGCATTTGCCTTCTACCTGCTTCACGCGTGTGCGTTCTGTCGGTTGTCAATACGTGTGCGCTCTGTCGGCTGTCAATACCTACTCATCCTGTTGCGGGATACCGGAGAGACGAGCCAATTGAGTGCAGGACCTGCAGGACACCATCCACAACGCGATCACAGCTCAACCACGGGAGCAACAAATCAACCAGAGTCCACCCAAGGCTCTAGGACATCTTCAACGCTGAAGACTACAAGAGAACGCATTACCCGGCCCTCTTAAGGGCCCCCATATCAGTAACTAATCTCTATTCAGAGCACCTTAACCGAGTTTGTAACGTCGTACGGCATTTACTTGAAGCCGGGGCGTTTACAAAATTGGCGACCGCGCCAGGATATTGATTATTTATCTGATTTTTTTTGGGTATAAATAAATTGACTTTCTTCTTCATTTGTTTGGGATAAATCGACTAACATTTGCGTTTTCTTTACCCTGATCCTGTTTTTTTTCTGGGAATTTTTGTTGGGTATATATTCGTGAATTTGTGGTGTTCGTCTTCCCTAAAGGAAAATTTCAAATTTTGGAAGCAGTGTGTTATTCTTGCTGTTGAAAATAATAATTCATTGGCACTAAAGGCCAACGGGGCCTCTGTTCGTCTTCCCTACGGGACAATTTCAATTTTTGGAAGGAGTGACGCTGTTCTGTGTTGAAATAATAATACATTGTCATCAAAGGCCATCGGGGCCTCTGTTCGTTTTTTCCTTTTGTACTGGACAATATCAAGCAACAGTGGAAGCTGTTTGTGGGTAAGCGTTTCGTTATATATTTATACATTTATATATACATTTTCATATTGCTTATAAATTTATGCTTTTAAGATCCCGTAAGATTGTTAAAATGTCAGGTCCAATTTTAGATATTGATGTTCCTGTTTGGGATGGAGATAGTGAGTTATTTTTTATGCGCGCTTTCTCCCCGTTTCCTGATTATGACAGTCATCAAAAACTGTCGAAGGTTTTTGCTAAACTACCTTCTGAATTGCAGCGACGGATTTATCCTAAGCTTGAGGCCATTAGGAAGCTACCTAATCCCATTTTGGGCCTACAAAACGAGGTAGAATCCTTGCTTGGACCCACGGAAACTGAGCAGATAATAAACAAATATGCGCAGTTAGATATGCCAAATCTTGGCCCCATAGAAATACTGAGGGAATTACGGAAACGTTGGTATAAAACCAACATTTCTGACCATGAGGCTAAGGTTGTTTTTATTAACAATCTTCCCCAAACATTAAAACTCTTTGCCAGACAGCTCCCCAACACTCTCTCTATAGATGACTTATCTGAGAGATGTGAGTTAGAATATAGGGTTTTGGAACCCAAAGTGAATCCATCATCCTTTTCTTCACCCCCGCAAGATGATAGAATCTCCTCCTTAGAGAGAACAGTGGCGAACATGGCCAAAGTTCTAGAAGGATTGGCCATTACCAAATCGGAGATAAATCATGTGAATGCTCGACCAAAATTCGTTTCCAAGTCAAATTATAATGGTAGGCGGCGATCGAGATCTCCGCAATCATTTAATAAATATGCTCCAAAGAACTGGTGTTATAACCACCAGAAGTTTTTTATGCTTGCCAAGTTTGTCTTTGTCGTTCCGAAGAATTTCCGAATGAGTGTCAATTTCCACAGCTGACGGAGAGGACAACAGACAGCAGGCACAAGGGTGCATCAGTATCGGGAAACGTCTGGCGCAGGAAGTAGAAGACCGTACTTTCTGCACATCAACGGCATCAACGGCGCTACAGGGAAGAAGCCAACTACAATCCGACATCCCTGTCGACTCTTTTTGTCCACGCCGAATTTTTCACATAGAGAACCAAACAGACAATGCCGGTCGCTATCACCAGCCTACTTGTTTGCATGACCCGGCCAAACAGCCAAACGAACTTCTGCACCTTCTTGATTTCAAAACTGGCGAAGAGTACATCGTAGACACAGGTGCGGCAGTCTCAGTTCTCAAAGGTGATTCAATGGCCGAGATGTCGCTAGGCGTTCTTCTCGCAACAGCTACAGGCGAGCCCATACCAACTTATGGCTGCCAATACCGCACACTCAACATAGGTCTACGACGTGAATTTTCCCACAACTTCATCATTGCCAAGGTCTCACATAATATAATAGGCCTTGATTTCCTTCTAAAATTTCGGCTCATTGTTGATCTTACCAATCAAAAGATCATCGACCCCTCCACCGGACTTGAACAAAGCTTTTGGACACTTGCCTCCAAGCGTTTGGAGTTACAGGTCATTCAGCCAACCCCAGTGCATCATTCAGCAGAGATATCAGCAGCTCTTCGAAAATACAAATCGCTTTTCGATCTTAACAAATCCGATCTGCGAGTCTCCAACACGATGCATCATATCGTCACAGAAGGACAACCTATTGCACTCAAGAAGCGACCACTGGCTCCTGCTAAGCTGAAAGCTGCCCAAGAAGAATTCTCAAGGCTTTTGGAAGAGGGAATCATCAGACCATCGAAAAGTTCATGGGCGTCACCACTGCACTTAGTCTCAAAATCAAACGGATCGTACAGAGCCTGTGGAGACTACCGTAAGCTAAATTCAGTGACAAAATCTGATGCATATCCTATTCCAAATATCAACACATTACTTGAAAAACTCAACGGCAGCAATTTCTTCTCAGTGATTGACCTCAGACAAGCGTACCATCACATACCGGTAGCACCAGAGGATATCGAGAAAACTGCAGTCATCACTCCATTTGGCCTTTTTGAATATCTTTACATGCCTTTTGGACTTAAGTGTGCTACTCAGACATTTCAAAGATTCATAGACAACATACTTCGCGACGACTCTGCTTATTGTATGTCATATCTAGATGACATTATGGTATTCAGTCCAGATCTAGAATCTCATGCGAAACATCTACGAAATGTCCTCTCACGCTTATCCAACCACGGACTCAAGATCAACTGTGACAAGACGCAGATTGCAACTTCATCCGTCGACTTCTTAGGGCATCGTATCACGGCCCAAGGTATTCAACCGTTGCCGTCAAAGACGAATTCAATCAAGAATATCAAGTCACCAAGGACTTTGAGCGATTTGCAGAAAATCCTGGGAGTACTAAACTATTATCGCAAGTTCCTTCCAGGCCTTTCAAAACAACTTTATCCTTTGTGCAGGCACCTGCGGAACCGAAAAGGACTTAGCAAGAATTCCATCATTGCTTGGTCATCCGAAGACGAGGAATTACTTCGACTTGCCATCAACTCGTTAGCAAATGCCACAATGCTAACGCATCCAGATTTCGAAAAGCCATTTCTACTCACGACAGATGCTTCTGAATTCGCTATTGGAGCCACTTTGGAACAAGAGATCGACGGAGTTCGGAAGCCTATCAGTTTCTACTCGCGTACTCTCCAACCAGTAGAAACGAGGTACGACACTTTCGGCCGAGAACTTCTCGCCATCCACGACGCAGTGCGCCATTTTATCAGCATCATTGGCAGTAGCAGATTTGTTGTTTTCACAGATCATGCACCACTAGTTAGCGCACTTCGAAACGCAACTTCATCTATCGCCAAGTACCCTGCCAGAGTGGAAAGACAGCTTTCTCGTCTAAGCGAATGGCAATTTGACGTCTTTCACGTCAAGGGCAAACAGAACTTCATTGCAGATGCCCTGTCTAGGCCAGACGTCTCTCTACAACCACCTTCACCGTCACCATTCACTGTCAACTCCGTGGCACTCAGTGAACCTGCACTAACGCCAACTCTCCTGCGAACTGAACAACGCGGTGACATTCACATTCAAAGATCAATAGCCCGTCACCCAACCAAGTTCATATGCCGTCTGTGGGAAGGCTTACCAATTGTTTACTTCACGGGTACGCAGCCCAACAAGCCAGTTCTGCCGACCAGCCTTCAGAGAAGGTTTTCGATTCAATTCACTCAATTTCTCACCCAGGAAGCCAAGCGACTGTCCGACTTCTTACAGATCGTTTCTGGGGTCACAGACTTAGGCAGAATGTTAAACGATGGGTCTCAGAGTGTGCAATTTGTCAGAAAAACAAGATCACACGACACACTCGTTCTAAGTTGCAACATTTTCGGTCTACTTCTCGCCTAGCCATCGTCCACATCGACATAGTTCATCTGACAAAGGTTCAAGGTTTCAGCTACCTTCTAACTATGATCGATAGATTTACACGGTGGCCTGCGGCATTACCTCTTGGCACCATTTCTGCAGACGAAGTAACTAACGGTTTTATCTCTGCATGGATATCCAATTACGGTGTTCCCAATGAGGTCATCACGGACAGAGGCACTTGCTTCTCATCTGATCGTTTCAAAACCACCTTGCGGTACATGGGATGCATCTTACGCCAGACGACTGCCTACCATCCCCAAGCTAATGGCATGGTAGAGAGAATGCATAGGGAACTCAAAGCAGCTTTAGCATCCTCGTCCATTAATGGCAACTGGGTCGATGCACTACCTTTAGTTCTGCTGGCCATGCGTTCTCGTACTCGAGAATCCATTAAAACGTCTGCGTCACAACTCTTGTATGGCATGGATCTACGCCTGCCTAGTCAGCTCCCACGTCTACTACCGGCACAAGATGACCCACAAAACGAAGCTACCCGCCTTCGACTTCATTTCGGTAACATGTCCGAACAGCAGCCGAGACACACGCCTCGTCCAGTCTTCGTTCACCCACAGCTCCACAGCTGCAAGAGAGTACTCCGTTCGCAACAATACTGCTGTTGCACCACTACAACCCAAGTATCGCGGTCCTTACCCGATTTTACTAAAACAGCCAAAATACTTCATCATTATGCAAGGCGCTACACCGACATCAGTAAGCATAGACAGGTTAAAACCGTTTATCGAACCACCTGATCCTGAGAGCGTTCAACCTTCTACACACGTCTCAGGCTCCGTCTGCCCACAATCTCAACCTGCTTTGTATAACGCGTAATTAATTTTTTTTAAACATTAACATTTAACTATAAATTTTTTTTTAACCTTACGTTAATTTTTGTATTTGTCTCACGTGGCATAACCAGCTGTTCTTAGCTAACAATTGTGTAGCATTTTTGAACAGTTCTTTGGTATTATGCCATCTCTGAGGCAATGTTCGTGTACATATTTTTATGCAATTACCTTTGATTTTAATGTATATATATTTTACATTATAATGTATTTCTCACACATGACATTACACTGCCTAATTTGGTATGACCAGCTACTTAGAGCTAACGCTTTCGTGTAGCAACACTAAGTAGTGATCAGCTTCATATCATGGTACAGGCCACTTTCAATGCATATCTCAACTTTATCTATTTCACAAAGACTACTCTACAAATGTCATGACCACAACCTCGAGCACTCTAGCTCCTTTGGTCGTATACAAACACATTGACAACGATCCAACCTGCTTAGGTTTTAACTTAAACCTGGCAAATTCAGAGGCGATTTACCTCGAAATCTTCACGCTGCGGCTCCAAAACTTACACTGCTCTATTTTGCCTCACGTGCTATGACCGTCCACTAGAGCTAACAATTTGTGTAGCAATTCCTAGTGGTTACCTGGCATCATATCATTGTTGAAGCAACCAACAAGCATATTTAAGCCCAGCACTTATGGTTCATCATATTTTTGCTTAACTTGGTTCGAACTCTGTCATGCATTTCTTATCTAGCCTCGCAGAGAGGAATTTTTTTTTCAGAGAGGAAAGTGTTGTAACGACACAAATCATTCGCCGACATATTGCGTAAATTAAATTAAAATTTATTTACGTTGCACCAATGAGAAAAAAGCAAATTGCCGTTTAACCACGTTTAACCACGTTTAACCAATAGTATGCAAGTACACATATTGCATGCTATTTAAGCACGGTAATTTACCATGCAAGTCAGTTGTGGCATTTGCCTTCTACCTGCTTCACGCGTGTGCGTTCTGTCGGTTGTCAATACGTGTGCGCTCTGTCGGCTGTCAATACCTACTCATCCTGTTGCGGGATACCGGAGAGACGAGCCAATTGAGTGCAGGACCTGCAGGACACCATCCACAACGCGATCACAGCTCAACCACGGGAGCAACAAATCAACCAGAGTCCACCCAAGGCTCTAGGACATCTTCAACGCTGAAGACTACAAGAGAACGCATTACCCGGCCCTCTTAAGGGCCCCCATATCAGTAACTAATCTCTATTCAGAGCACCTTAACCGAGTTTGTAACGTCGTACGGCATTTACTTGAAGCCGGGGCGTTTACAATTGTTAGAAAAAATTAAACTATTTGAGTTGCGTGATTTTGAAGTATATCATAAATAAACATGTTTTAACATAATAGTAAGTTAGTCGTTCCGAAGTTATTTATTTTCTTTCTGATAACTGCAGTAAATATATTTGTCATTAATCTTTACCAGTAAATTTTTTACTTTACTTTTGACTAAATTAAGTGCAGTTAAATTTTAATTATAAAAGTTCATTCAAATGCTGAAGCTAAACTGCAAACATCAAAATTACGCCTGGGGAAAGCCCGGTAGCAGCAGTCTAGTTTATGAGTTGATTTCTGAAACTAGTTCAGATAATGATGTATCGAAGCCATTTGCCGAAGTAAGCTGCATAATTTTTTTATCAGTAAGTTGTGGATGGGAACACATCCATCCGGACCGTCTATTGTTGATGATGGTACAGAGACATTGCTTTCTGAATTTATAAAATTGAATGCAGAGTGCCTTGGTTTTCCGGTAGCCAATCGTTTTAAGGGTGATTTACCATATCTGTTTAAAGTTTTATCTGTTAATCAGGCACTTTCTATACAGGCACATCCTAACAAGGTAAGAAAATCATTTTTATAAGATTATAATGATAAAAGAACTTTTATTTCAGCGATATGTATAAAATTCATAGGAATAAGAAATTTTTTATTGTATTATTCTTAATCTTCTGCTCCAGGAGCATGTTACGTTAGTGCTACATTTAGAAGTGGAAATTTTTAAATGCTTTATATAGACTAGTGTTGTGCTATTTCGTAGAGGCTCTTAACTCGTTATCTAATGAGATCCCATTAACGCCAGACTCCCATTCGCATAATTACTTGAATATTCACTAAGATTAGAGCAAGCAAATTTCTCATTCTTCTCAGTTCTATTTATCCTCACATGTATAGCCGTTTTCCATTGCAACCAAAATACTATATATTTCAAGATATGTTATTGAGCTACAATGAGATAACTCGCCGTTTCACTGGTTGCAATTGTATAACTTTATGCCATTGAAGACTAAAACAGAACCTATTCAGTTTATCTGTTGACCAATATGAGATTCTTCTCGATATAATAATTAAAAATAATTAAACGTAGGCAATTCAAATTTTAATTATCGTGATATAAAATTTTTTTGGTAAAATGGCAGATAATACATGGCTGTACAAGCATGCAGCAAGAGCGGAACAGAAACAAACTTAAATTTTATTTTAAAGTGCACAAAGTTTAACCGGAAACTTTCACAATTTTAACCATGGTTGCGACATAGATATAAAAACCAGTCCCATTGTATACGTACATTTGTCAGTATAAACTGAGTATGGTATGATCTAGAAAAGAAAATTCATCTATAAGACCAGTTTTGTTTCTTTTGGGAACTCTTCTCGTACTGTCCAGAATTTGCCGCGGACAGGGCTCGAACCTGGGCACCTCTGCTTCGGAATCTGTTGTTATAACGACTGAACCAGCCTACCGAGCACTGCAAGCAATTTTCAGTTATGTCATAACCAATAATTTTTGGCCAGCTTTTCCTTTAGGTCTGGTCTATGTAGCATCTCTTTAGACATTTAGTTCCAACTAATCACCCCCTATCTGCCATTAACAAACATACAGCACATCATCTGAGGATGTGGTATTGAGTTGAACATTTAAATAACTAAACGAACATTGGCTGTGTCCTATAACTGTGACACTTTGCCAGCAAACTAGGCAAATCATGTACAAAATTAAATCCTCCAGTGCACCACAATGCAGCTTACAGTTCTCAATGCAGGCTTTAACCACACAGATTTCTCTTAGACGGCATACGTTTTTATGCTGCAATTCAACCCCTATGGCATTCAACGGCCTGATAAAAAGTTAGGACGTAAATTGGTTACCACAATCCTTATTGACTCTTACCGGTTCACCCTAACGTGGCACCCAGTTAAACAGGAACATACGTGTAACTTCTTAGGCTATCATATCCTTTATATAACAGTTAAATACTGTTTGTTGCGGAGAACTAATATATAGGTGTTGCGAACCTAGTAACAAATTAGTTCAGTTGTGACCAGAAGGATAAACAAAAGACAGCATGAACGGAAACGAATCTGCATGAGATTATACTTTCTGTTCATGCTATCTTTGGTTTATCCTTCTGGTCACAACTGAACTAATTTGTTACTAGGTTTGCAACACCTAATACATACTTGCTACCATATCCTGTATGATTACAACTTCAGACTGTCGACTGAAACGGTAAGCTATCGTGGAGAGGTGTCTGACCAGAGATTTCGGGAATTTCTGTGATGTCGATGTGTACGTCCATGAAACCATCCGCTGGTCTCCCAATTATATTACTTTTTATCATAGTATGTCGCGAAACTTTGCATGTTTAACACTGGAAACATGCTCTAACCCAAGTTCATATGTCTTTTGACACATTTGGCCATATGTACATATCAGTGAAAATCCTGATAGTAGCCGTAATTGAAGCGTGCCACAGTCTATGTAGCTGTTGAATTACTTTGTACCTAAATTCCAACGGTATATTCAGTCTATGTCGGCTCCTGGTGACTTCGCATAGTAACCACTGATCTCCAACTTTCTTTCGTTTGTACGCTGACTTCTTAGTGACCAAAAGTACTAAAGGATCAGAAGTCTGCTATTCCACCAATTTCTGAGTAACATCTTTAGTAAATGCAATAAAGCCGACGAATGGCTGCGACCGGATCAGATCTATATCCTCCTTGTTGGATATGTTGAGAGCGACTGCCACCACATTTTCTAGTCGGGTTATTTAGTTAAGCAAATTGACAGTCATGATTAACTTCCTCCGCCAAATGTCAGTATGCCTGACTCGAATTCTTCTGTCCAAATTGCATCGGTCAAAATTTTTAGCGACCCATTTGCCGAAAATTGCATCTTGGTGAGTGGTGTACACCCCGCTTTCAAAGGTATTTGGTAGGGCACTTTCTGCAGGTCGAAAAATGTGTAAACCTCACACCCGATTATACCCCCGAAAAGAATACTTTGATTCGTTAGAGGATTCGACTCACCTTTTGTTACTGTTCAATAATCGATAATTTACATAGACGATCCAATGTCACAGTTCAGGTTTGCGTCTATCTCTAATGATGATACAAAGTTAGAATTCGAAAGTCTACAAATTTCGAGCTTTAACACTTACTGAAATTCTTAAACAGTGACCTATTACTTACGTTGCGTTAATGCATCAGATTTAGACGGATAGAGTAGCGGTGCAACCAACTCGATTTGGTGTACTGTTCCTATACTCATCCAAATACGTTTTTCACTGAACGATTGAAATACTTCCATGTGTTTCCCAATTACTTCCGCTAAGCCCTCGTCAACGACTGATCTTAGTAGGCGAACTGGCCTAATCACTGAGATCCCAGTCTCAGTATGCGTAAATGCCCTTCCTTGTTCAATAGTCCGGGTTTTCGGATATAATGTTAGTTTGAAATGAATATAAAAAATCCATTCTAAAGATGTTATCTTTTCCGTCAGCGACCATAAAATTCCAGATAAATGACGATTTCTACCCTAATGGAACCGAAAATTCCTTGATGCCATTTTGGATTTCTGTAGACGATCCATAGTCGATAATCCAATGTGGAACAATTTATTTCTATCGCATCGAGTCGGAAAATGCTTCCTATGGCACTCGTGTCCTTTAAGAACTTAAATCCACTTAATTCATCCGTATAGAAAATTCTTTGCTGTTATAACCAGAAACCTCTACGAGATATCTCTCTAAACATAATCTAACTGTCTTATCGACTGTACAAGTGTGTCTATATTCCGTCGAAGCTTCCAAGCCTGACTTCGGCCTTTTTAAGATACCTCTAATAGACACTCCTTGGAGCCTTTCTTATGAAACCAGTCTATGGTTTCTACTAATGTGGGTACTATGCGTTTAACAGAGAGCTACTGTTCTATAGGTGCCTACCCAAAAACAGAAAATTGCAACTTTCACCTTGACGTCTTCCAAGCTCGGAATACTTGCGATATGAAATAAACCATCCATGTGGTCCTTGTACGCCATCACGCGATTCATTTTGTCGCTTGGAACTGTCCCGTCGACCTTCAAACGCACATATCTCTTCGTAAGATACTAACCACATTCAAGAGACATTTTGAGATTCGTCGGATTTCCTGCTCTAGGCACGATTCTGTTGTTACTGCTTACCATTGTTTCTTGTTGTCGGTACAATTTTTTTAATACTTTGAGTTTTTTGGCCACTCTAATTATAATTTTTCATATAAATCAAACGTTGCTGTTAATCATACTAATAATTCTGCCAAGAATACATTGTTTTAAACTTCTTGTGAGATATCAAGCACAATAGATTTCGCATTTAGCCTGTCATATAAATCAGATGTAAGTTGATTTGACATCTTTTCCTGACGACAGAATTAATTCGTTTGTGCAGTTCTTTTGGTTTGATAACTCCGAAGATTTTCCACTAAAAGCTCAAAGGCATTAGATTATTCCTTCTCCTTGATGAATTTTCTGAATCTGGACAAGTTCCTTTTAAAGTGCTCTGGCAAGGACCACCAGGTTGAATCAAACACGTCAATTTTGTCGGCTATTCTTGCTAATTTGAAAAAAATCATTTTGCATCATCAACCCAATCCATGTGGCTGTTTGTCAGTAGTGAAACTTAAAATGTTATCTTTATTGTTGTCTCTTTGCGCGGTGATATCTTTTATCGAGGCTCGTAACTCACTAACTTATCAGAGCCTCATTAATGACAGATTCGCATTCGCTTAAATATTAGGATAATCAACAAATTTAGAGCAATCATCTTCCTCATTCTTCTAAGTGCTTTCTCTTAGGCTAGCGCTCTTGAGGTCTTAGGTCAAGTTCTCTGTATCCTCACACGTATAGCTGTTTTCCATTGCAATCAAAATACGATTTATCACAAAATATGTTATTGAATCAGAGTATAATACATCGCCGTTTCATTGATTGCCGTTGTGCACCTTTACGAAATTGAGGCCATTAAAACAGAGAACACTATCAGTTTATCTGTTGACCAATTTGCGACCCTTCCCGTAATTATAATTGAAAATAATTAAAAGTGAGTAATTCCAGCAATTATTATTGTGCAAACTATCGTACAAATAGGTTGTCTGAAATATTGGTAACAGATAGGATTGCACAAGCGGAACCAAACCCAACTAAAGGACTCAAAATGTGATTTTTGAAGTGAACAAAGGTAAACCGAAAACTAACACAGTTTTAACAAATAAAATTCCAGAAAAAGATATATTTCAATTTTGAAAACGAACTTTGTTTTAAAAACTAGCGGTAACTTCAAATGTTGAAAAGTAAAAATTGATTAATTTTTATATTGGGAGATAACATCCTCTACAAGTGCACATTTTGTATTAAAAAAGAAGCACTTCAAAATAAATAAGTGATGCATTGATAGAATTAATGTTAAAAATAAAATCAAAAGAACAAAAAGATCACCTTGGTATATCGATTGATAACCTACTTCAATTACCTTTAAATTTTATGAATGCGCTCTGAAATTTTATAAATAGAATTTTGAAGAATGGGATATTACCAATCGATATACTAACAATAGTAGCTAAACCTTTGCCAAAAGTAAGTAAGCCAACGTGTGCCAGTGATTACAGATTAATCTCTATTATCCCTTCGTTTTTGAAGATAATAGAACGATTGATACTTGATCATTTAGAACGTATGCTGCCGGCTGATTTCGATATATGCCAACATGGCTTTACGAAAGACAGGTCGACAACTACTAATATGCTCTCTATGTGGAAACATGTAATTACATTAGATGAGAAAAAGTTAGATGCATTAATTGTATTCATAGATATCTCAAAAGCTTTTGACTCTATATCTTTTGATGCTATTTTGAATGCGATTAATTTATTGAATATTGATCCGAATATTTTTAGATTACTTAGATACTATTTATATAATCTAAGAATGAGTATTCAAGTAAACGATTTGATTTTGTTCTTATTTATTTTTCACCAGATTGAACTATCTTGACGTTTTTATAACATTTCCCTTCCCAAACCCCCCTGCCATCAAATACTTTGCTAGTCACAATTCCACTCACCTCCACATATCCTACCCTTGATTTGTTATCTCAATGGTCGGGCCAGTTGGCCTTTGATGCCAAATAAATGTATTATTATTATTATATGATTGGTAAACATATTGTGCATACCGTAGCTGTTTTACTTTTATCAACCGGTGGTGCAATAACAGTGCTTGCATTTTTGGGATTTGCAGGAGCTGCAGTTGAAAGTCGATGTTTACTTATATTGGGTTGCTTCAGTTTTTAATGTATATTAGTTCTTTACTTTAATATGTGGCATTTTCATTGGATGTTTGGTAGCTGGAATACTTACGGCTATTTTTAAAGACGACGTGAGTTACAAAATTCTGATTTTTATGCACCTTCGTTTTCTGTCTATAGCAAATTCTTGTAAAAAATATTTGCATAAGTTTGTATAAAGTACCGATCCACCAACGGTTCGCTTCGGACTTCGACTCTCCCTGGTCTTCTTTTAATCTCGATCACGTTCTACAGATGCCTGCGATCCTTGCAAGACTCGCTCGCCTCAATCCTGCCGACTCCATCAATTCATTCGTCACGACAATGGACTCCAACGGTCGACGTCTACCTCCGGGCCGCCATCTTTTCATCTTCATCTTTGTTTTCGATCTCACATTCACCTTGAAGATCTGATACTTCTGAATATCTCCACTGGATCTTGTCTAGTCAAATGGAACTTCTGCTATATTTATTTTTCACCAGATTGAATTATCTTGATGTTAATGATAACTTTTCCCATCCCCAACCCTCCCTCATATTAAATACTTTGCTAGTCAATTCCACCTACCTCCACATATCCCACTTTGATTGCTATTTTAATGATTGGGCTAGTTGGCCTTGATGCCAAATAAATGTATTATTATTATTATTATTATTATTATTATTATTATTATTACATATATTATATCTAAATCGAAAAGGGTAACAAGTGGAGTTCCATAGGGATCAAGTTTGGGGCCAATTTTATTTAAAATTGTATTTGCACATTTGGAAACTAAGATCCCTAACGGTCGAGTCTGCAAATTTGCTGATGATTTGAAAATAATCCTTCCAATTGATTCAAATAATGTCGAATTCTCCAAAAATAATGTGACACTAGATTTGTATGATTTAAGTAGATATTTGTTAACACTAGAGCTGAGAATAAACAGTAAAAAGACGAGAGCTTTAAAAATAGGTAACAGAACAGATTTTAATTATGTTTATTTTCAAGATGCTGAGATAAATGATGTTTTTGAGATTAAAGTTATGCAAGAAATTAAGGATTTAGGCATAACTATTCATTGTACGGCTTCTCCTGAGAGACATATTGAAAGGATAGTAGGCAGTGCCAAGAACAGATGGGCATTAATATATAGAAATAATATATCGCATGAAATAAAATTTAAAATGTTTATAATATGGATTAGACCGATACTAGAATATGCTGCTGCTACTTGGAATCCCTTAACAAAGGGTTTGTCTAATAAGATAGAAGCTGTACAAAAAAAAGTTGTGAAACAAATTAGTCCTATCTCCTGCATTATATACGCCACTAGATTACAGTTTGTATCACTGCATCCTTTATGGTTTCTGAGAATGTGCTATTGCATAAAAGCTTTCAATTCGAACCAGTGGTCTGGTGCCTATATGAATCCCATAAGAAAGAGTCATGAAATTGGAACTAGATCTGGTCATTTTGCAATGTCTCCATCATTGGTGGGGAATGTTGCGAGCAAGCTATTCTCTTTTTCAAAAATTTACAAAATTTACAATCAATTGCCAAAGGACTTAGAGAAACGCCTCGAACTAAAATGTCTTTTAAATTTTTATATACCGAAATAGAAAAAGTGTTCAATCATGCTGATATTTTTAATTTTGATTATGATAATACTTTCTCATGGTTAAATAAAAGACAGGATTAATTGTTTTTCAGCAACATAATTTCTCGAGATTCTATCTTAAAATTTTGTATTATTAAAACTGAAATGTTATGCATTATATCATCTTGTTAATCAACAATGCATACAATCAATTATTAGTCATGGTTCCCTTTTTTGCATAATGTTACACTCGAATTATACATTAAATTTTCCTAATTATTGATGAAGAATCTATCACTCTTTATAACCGAACTTTCTGATGCTGATAAATTGTACAGTACAAATAATTGCACATAATAATAATAATACATTTATTTGGCATCAAAGGCCAACTGGCCCGACCATTGAGATAACAAATCAAGGGTAGGATATGTGGAGGTGAGTGGAATTGTGACTAGCAAAGTATTTAATAGCAAGGGGAGGGGTTGGGGAGGGGAAAAGTTATCATTAACATCAAGATAGTTCAATCTGGTGTAAAATAAATATAAGCGAAGTTCCATTTGACTAGACAAGATCAATTGGAGATAGTCCGTGAAGTATCAGATCTTCAAGATGAATGTGAGATCGAAAACAAAGATGAAGATGAAAAGATGGCGGCCCGGAGGTAGACGTCGACCGTTGGAGTCCATTGTCGTGACGAATGAATTGATGGAGTCGGCAGGATTGAGGCGAGCGAGTCTTGCAAGGATCGCAGGCATCTGTAGAACGTGATTGTGATTAAAAGAAGACCAGGGAGAGTCGAAGTCCGAAGCGAACCGTTGGTGGATCGGTAGGGCTGTTGGGTTTCCGGTCCTCCGCTGAAACAAGAAAGAAAGAAAAGAGTTGGATGAGCAAAACGTAGTAGAGTATCCACAACGTGGATATAATGGGGTTAGGAATGGGCTGAGAGGTGGTATTAGTGAATCTAGAAGAAAAGAATAAGACAAGAGAGGTAGAGTGGAAGATGGCTGCCTGAGGGATTTAAACCTACGAAATTAGTAAAGAGGATAGCCTGGGGTGAAGTAAATGTTATGGATTGAGAAGGAACCAGTTTAGTTTCCAATCGGTCGTATCAAAAAGAAATTTGTTGAAGAAGTACTGATGGGCTGCCTTTTTGAATTCGTGCTGGGGTAGGAGTTTTATGTCTGTGGGGAGAGCGTTGAAGACACTAGTGGCTTTGGAGAAGAGATAGATTTTTTAAAATATGGTGGGGGTATGATAGGCTTGGATAGAAGAGTTACTAGAACGTGTGGCATAGTGGTGACTGGGGTGGGCAAAATTGGAGAGTGGTAAGCAGGTTGTGATCTTGTGGATAAAAGAAATGACGCGAAGGTGACGGGTGAACCAAAGCGGAAGAAGGTTTGCCAGAAGAAGGCGTTCCCTATAGTTTTGGCATTTCGGGAAGACTCGTTTTAGAAATCTGGAGGATATCTGTTCAATAGTATAGGAGGAGGCGAGGGTTAGAGGACAGTAGAATTCGCTGGCGTAGGAAATGAGGGGCAGAACGTAGACCTTGAATAACGTGAGTTGGAGAGTGGGATTGTTAGTCTTAAAACAGAGTTTGGAGGTAGTGTGTGTAAGGTGTAGGGAGAAGTCTAGGGATTTTGAGAAGTGAATGCCAAGATGTTTGGCCGAATCTATTATTTCTATATCAAGGGGGTAGTTGGCAACCGGGATAGAGCAGAATGGATCAGAGGAGAGTTTCATTATGCGAGTTTTGGTGGGATTTAGTTTGAGACCGATTCTGCTGAGTTGCGAGTGGAGCGAGGATAGGAGCTCCGATATAAGGGATAAGGAGTTGGATGTTTTGGAGTTGCTGAATACGATAACCATGTCTTCCGCATATTTGAACAGTTTGAAAAGGTTGTCATCAACCTGTATGTGCGCGAGCGTAAGGTTGAAGAGAATGGGACCAAGTACGGAGCCCTGGGGAACACCGGATCTGATATGGGCTGGCCTCGAGTGACTACTGCCAACTTTTACTGTCGCATATCGGTTTCGGAGATAGTAACTAATAAGATTGAGTACGTTGCCGCAGATACCACTTCTCAGTAAGGCGGATTCGATTGCTGAAAATGACAGCGAGTCAAAAGCCTTGGAAATATCCAGGAATAGGAGGGTGCACTGAAGCCCTTTAGAGAAAGAGGAGTAGCAATGATCGAGAACACTAACTAAGTTGGTGGAAGAGGAGCGGCCATTCAGAAAGCCATGTTGATCATCGAGGAGATAGAAGTTTACATGAGACTTAATGGAGGGGTAGATTAGGTTGTATAAGATCCTGTCGAAGATTTTGGTGAAAGAAGGGACGATAGTAATTGGGCGGAGATCTTTAAATGATGAGATCGAAGAAGTGCCATTTTTAGGGATAGGAGAGATCGTCGAATTGAGCCAGTCCGGGGGAAGATAGGTGGTTTCGTTACAATGATTAATGACATCTGCAATCAGAGAGAAGACGTTCCAGCCTAGAAGGGCAATCATACTGACCGAGACACCATATTGATCAAATTGGTGTTTAGATTTAATGTTTTTAATTGCTTGGGCGACGGAAGCCGGAGAGACATGGAACCAGCGTAGGTTCTCGGTGTCTCCGTTGTCCAACATCTCAACAGGTGGAGTGGGAGTGGAAAAGGAGTCGAGAAGGTGAGTCAGATAATCATTGGCGAAGCAGAGGTCGCCTGACTGAGAGAAGTTGATAAACGAGGTTTTAGGCTTTTGCAGCAATTGGTGTTTGATGATGGCGAACTTTGCCCGGGGATTAGGAGCTGAGCGGATGCGTTTTTCGATGTGGAGCGCTTGTTTGTTGATAGCCTGTTTAATGAGCCCATCAATGCGTCTCAGAGCGAGGGCGCGAGCAAGTGACGATGTGCGTAGGCGAGAGTTGCGTGCGAGGTTGTCACGTGCCTTAAACAGAGCGTTCAACTTATTCGTCGAGTATACTTGTTGAATAGAGGTGGCGGAGTTATAGTGGGAGGATAGGATGTTATGGACTTTGGAAAAGCACGAGAGATTGTTTGGGAGAAAGAGGTTCCTCCAGTTAACTGTGTCACAGAGTCGGCGGAACTCTTCCCAGTTGGTGAATCGTCTGAAAGATTGGGCGTCTTCTCGAGGGGTGAAGGATAAGAGAGGTAAGAGGAAGGATACCTGACAGTGATCAAGGTTGGGGAAGATCTCCCGAGAGCGAACATCGGTCACCTTGTTATTGGAGAGTACACAATCCAGTTGGTTGTTCCCGAATTGGTGTAGCAGGTTATCCGCGAAGAGTCGAAGCAGTGGGTGACTTTCGGAAGCTAGATTATGCCAGTTAGTCATGGGGAGGTTGAGATCACCCACAACGACGTACCGATCAGAGTGTAAAGAGAAAAAAGTAGATAGGAGTTGGGCCCCGCGAGTGTCGTCGATGAGTGAGATATTAGAGGGTCTGTAGACAACTCAGGTAGATATGCTTTGGTTAAGCATTTGTAGCTGAAACGAGAAAAATTCCAATCCATGAGAGTTCGATGTCGACAAGAGTTTGGGCATAAGTAGGGATCGGACATAGGCAGCTAGTCCGCCCCCACGACTGACAGTTCTGTCGCTACGAAGGAACGTGTATCCATGAATGAGGAAAAGATCATCACAGTGGATGGAAGGGGACAGCCAAGTCTCAACAAGAACGCATATGTCAATCTCGTTAGAGGACAGAAAGGCTCGTAGTTGATTAATTTTAGGCGTAAGTGACCTGCAGTTGATGAGGATTGCTGAGAGCGCTTTGAGAGAGGGATGGTTAGATCGGGGAGGAGAAGCGTGCGGGGGCTTTCCGCTGGCGGGTGGTGCGAGATCTAGGGCTGATGAGGGTGACAGACCGCTCGTTGACAAAGATAGAGTGGTCAGCGTCGATTTGGATTTCTGTTGTCCCGCGTTTATCAGGTGGGTGAGGCAGTTGTAGGGTCTGAAAGCAAAAGGGGGGCGAGATATCTGGGTTCGAGGGGGCACTCGGAAGGTGCGTTGAGGGAGCGAGCAGGGACAGGGAAAGATCAGGAGCTGGTGCGGAACAGTCCAGGGTGGGGTCGATGATGGATTCAGTAGGGGGAGACGAAGTTGATGGGGCTAGTTCGAAGTTTTGCTTGGCTTTAGTAGAATTACGTTTTTCGGTTTCTGGGTCATGGCATCTATCACAAAGGTACCTTGTCGAGGGGATGTGAACCTGGCGGACGAGTTTTGGAGAGAAGATGCGTTATTAGGAGGCTTAGCGCGGCGTGGTCGGCCACGACGACGTGGTAAAGCTTGAGATAGTGTGGAGGGACTGGTTGCGGAGTAAGGGCTAAAGGTGAGAGGAAGGCCTTCAAATCGGGAGGGTGTGAGTAGGGGTGGACTGGAGGAAGGTGTGTCGCCAAG
This sequence comes from Eudiplozoon nipponicum, assembly GCA_029291075.1. Taxonomy (NCBI): domain Eukaryota; kingdom Metazoa; phylum Platyhelminthes; class Monogenea; order Mazocraeidea; family Diplozoidae; genus Eudiplozoon; species Eudiplozoon nipponicum. The sequence continues at coordinate 92,376 of JAQBSW010001230.1, read as the reverse complement.
GATTCCGCCGGGAACTGAATGGCTTTTCTTTGGATTGCTCCAGCCCGGAAAGGCGTGATGAGCTGGAGGAGGGGTGGTGTCCAGTGTGTGATTTTGGGCTTTCTCTAGAGTCCTCTGTAGCAGAGTGTAGTCTCGTTTGAGTTTGACTTGTCCGGATGTTAAGATGGGCGGGTGTAATTTGAGATGACGAACCTCATCGTCAGACAGTCTTTTGTGCGAGGAGAGAATGAAGGCTCGACACTTTCCTGAGGAGATCTCTTTAAGGTGGCTAAAGTTTTCCCCTATTTGACTGATGAGATCTGAGGCCAGATCGTCTTTTGAGAGAGGGGAGCGAGGAGACCAAAGAAAGAGGTTTCGCTTGTTGTGGTTTAGCAGGGCAACCTCCCTGGCTACCCCATTCAGAAACGCATCCGCTTGACGCAACAAATGGGGCTGAACGGAGGTGACTGAAAGGTTGCCAGTCAGTGCTCCAAGTAATCCTGTGATGTCCGCCATTTGCTGTTGGAGATCAGAAATATTGGAGATAATCTTTTGGGTGAGGAACGGGGAGATGGGGCTGGCGACGAAAGTTGGTTCATGATGGAGTTAGATAGAAGAGTAGAATTAATATTGATTACGGTAAAAGAGAGGAAAAGAAAGAGTATTGCTGAGCGAAAAAAAAGAATAGGTATTAAAATGTAGAAATAAATGGAAAAATCGGGTGGGCTAGAAATAGATCCTTGATAACTGAAGGTAGATTCCAAAAAATGTGTAGGTAGATTCCTGGAGTATCCTGGAGAAGAAATCAGACAAGAAATCCCGAGAATCTGAAAATAAAAACAAAATAAAACCCGATATCCTTCGAAAGTAGAGAAAAATGTTGAAAACCACAAGCACGCTCTCTCCGGTCGTTGCGTTCCACTCAAATTTATAGTCAGATTTGTGATGTGATATCTTTTTATATTGAACATTTTCTAATTTTATTATTTGATGGAACATGTGTGGTTTGAATCCAAATAAAGATATTCTATTCTATTCTATTCTAAAGTTTGAATGGTAAAACAGCGATTTTTATGCTTTGCTTAGAGGTATATAGGCTATACCTGCATTTGTAAAATGAAATTGACTCGGTTAAAACTGCCCTACAAATTATGATCAAGATCTTTGTTGTAATTTAATCGTGAGCTTAGAAAAACTATACTATTTTTTATCATTTTTATTGTATTTTATATCATTTCTATTCGTTGGTCTTCGATGCTTTATTTGAGTGGGATTTTGGATTTATTGTTATGTATAGAAGTATTTCATCGGAAAAAAATAATGAACAATTTATTTAGAAATTTAAACCACCGTTGTTGACTTAAAAGACTATTATTTTAAATATAAATTATTACACTTATATCTGGAGCATTCTTTGTTTGAAGCCTTCCTTGCATTTTTATTGTTTGTTCATTATCGGTTTCCGTTTTTGAATTTTGTCATGATGTGCGCGAGCCCTCTCTGATATGTCCGGTTGCCATCTTACATTTGCTTTATAACTTTGATCGTCGCGTTCAAAATATATTATTGATAGGACGATTTTTCCATTGTCAAAAATATTGGGAAGGCCCGGATAAGGTAATTTAATTATTGTTTTCCGTGTTAAATCTCTTCTAATATTAAACGCGTTAGGTGCAGCGTTAAATGAAGCGTGCATTTTCACGTGTCATATTATAAAGTTAAATAAATACGACTGTTTTCGGCATGAATGTTGATCTATAATCTGAGACTCTGATTGGGGCGGTCTTAGGACTTAGTCTAATAGATTTTGGTGTTAAGGCTTGCTCATCAAACTCCAATTTACGTCCTGATTGCGATATGCCAGAAGCATATACATATATATATACCACAAATCAGACAGGCTCTAAATTTGAATAAATGAGGTTCCCAATATGATTTTTTTTGTCCACAAGATGAATCAGTGACGTTCAGTGTTGAAAAGTATTGGGTCAAGAGCTGAGCTTTGGGGAACGCAGAATGGATGGTATCTGATTTCTAAAAATCACTTTATCTTTTTGGTGGTGGAACGGCTTCTGAGACAGAAAATAACACTCGTAAAACATCTTATGCTTTAGTTAATAAGGCGGATTCAGTTGTCGAGATAGAGACATATTCGACGGCCTTGGATATATCCTGAAAGAGTAGAGTAGTCGTATCCTTGAGAAATATCGGAATAACAGCGGTTAAGGAAACTGGTTGAATTAGTAGTGGACAAGGCATACTGAAAAATCAATGTTGATCATCTAAGGGTGAGAAACTATCTCTTGGTTTAATAAGAGCGTACATTTCGTTGTAATGATTCCTACCCAGAGTTTTAGTGAACGCTTGAACAATTGAGATGAGCTGATGATCATTGATTGAAGTGATTGATGAAATGCCGTTTTTGTTTTAAAATTCGATTATTATATCGTTTGCTTATCTATTGTGATTTAAGATAGTCCTTAAAACGTTCGACGTTTCTTCTTTTGTAAAACAAGGTGAGCAGATTTTCACTTAGCAGAAATAATTGAAATTACTGATATCAAAATTGGGCAGTATAAGACCCACTTGTCTGCCAGTATGGGCTCCACGTGCGTATCATAGTACCTACTTAGAAACCCTGTGCGATATGGCATCGAATCGAGCTCAATGGCGATTACCTCAATACTGTGTGTTGTCGAGATAAATATACTTATCGTAACTAGGTATTCCCTCTCTCTCTTTCTCGGAAATCACACTACTAATGCGTGTGCCTAAATTGTAACTTTTGTCGTTATTTATAAAAAATTCTTGATTTTTGTTTCGCTTCTTATCGTTATATGGCAATGAAACATTAGATACTAATTGATTTTGTATGGCTCTTAATAATAATAACAAGAGCAGAATGGGTCGGAGGAGAGTTACATTATACGAGTCTTAGCGGGGTTTAGTTTGAGATCGATTCTGCTGAACTGCGAGTGGAGCGAGGATAAAAGCTCCGATATAAGAGGTAAGGAGGGATTGGATGCTGTGGGGTTACTGAATACGATGACCATGTCATCCGCATATTTGAACAGCTTGAAAAGGTTGTCATCAACCTGTACTTGCGCGAGCGTAAGGTTGAAGAGGATAGGACCAATTACGGAGCCCTGGAGAACACCAGATCGGATAAGGACTGGCCTCGAGTGACTATTTCCGACTTTTACAGTCGCGCATCGGTTTCGAGGTCAGTAACTGGTAAGATTGAAGACTTTGCCGCAAATACCGGTTCTCAATAAGGCGGATTCAATTGCTGAAAATGACAGCGAATCAAAAGCCTTGGATATAACCTGGAAGAGGAGAGTGCATTCATGACCTTTGGAGAAGGAGGAGTGGCAATGATTGAGAACATTAACTAAATTGGTGGAAGAGGAGCGGCCATTCAAGAAACCATGTTGATCATTGAGGAGATAGAAGTTTTCCTGAAACTTAATGAAGGAGTAGATTAGGTTGTATAAGACCCTGTCCAAGATTTTGGTGAAAGAAGGGACGATAGTAATAGGGCGGAGATCTTTGAATGAGGAATGATGATGATGATGTTGAAAACTTATCTGTTGCATTGTGATAACGAATAATTTGTTATTTTATAATATCAATTTTCACTGTTTTATGTCATTCAAGGTTGTGCATAATACTAGAAAACTTGGTGCTTTGAATAATTATTTTTGCAGTTCTGCTTTTAATTTTTGAATTATTTGCCAAAATTTTATAATTAGTTACTTTTGCTATTCTAAGGGTATTTAGTTGGCCTAGCTTATCTTCTATATATACTATGCAATCTTTATAATTATGAAAATGGCATCAAAAGATCGTAGCCAAAAAATGGGTGGACTCATTACTAGTTAGAAAATTGCTCTTAACATATATATGCAAGCATTAGCAACAAGTAATGACAGTAAGCCACATACTAGCACCAAACATATTGGTAGGACCTACTTGGGAATTAGAAATCTGTCTTTTTATGTCTATATCTATAAATGATAATATTCAAGAGAATGATAATCTAGTTTGTTCATTGTGTTTAGATAAGTATTTAAGCTTATTCAGATTACTTCTGTAACTTATTGTACTATAGCAGGTTTTTATACTAGTAATTGTTTTCATAAACCATCGACATTCGATAAAAATTTGCCATGAATCCTATCACGTTCAATTATTTTGTCGGTGCAGTCTTTTACGAGATCACAGCAACACTCTTTTCTGTGAAGGTACGTTGCCGTAGCCGGCTTATTGACATCGATATGCTGACGTTGCTGTATTGTTGGCGGAAACGAAAAAAGAGAAGCAGGGAGTCATTGATTTCATCCAAGAAGTGCTCATTCGATATGGTCTGAGGTTACTCGCCTATACTGTGGTAATACGAATTGTGATCCAGAGCTCTAAGATCGTGTTGAACGGCGGATATCTGTTTGAGTCAACCAGCAAGCAAGTTTCAATATGGAGACCTGGATAACGCTACTTCATTGGTATTGTATTTTATTGATCCTACTGTGTGGGAGAATTAGGTCTCCCTTTATGTATTTCTGCGCAATTTTTTGAACTGGGATAATGGAGCACATACTTTACTTATAAATTTGTCTTGATTTCATTTCTGTTTAGGGTAATTTTTCGATTATTTCGAGAAAATTAAATGAGACCTTACTTTCTTTGTTGTATTTATTATTTTTGGCTCGCATTCAGCTAATTAATTGTGCAGTTTTGTTGCAGTGAGAACCTTGGTAGTTAACTATATCTCTAAAGAAGCTTATTCCTTTATGAATTTTGGCAATACCATTGATGGTAAGAGGTTGCGAGTTTTATATAGTAAAAATTCGTTTTTTTTATCTTATACGCGTTGTTTCTGCTAAATATCATTGTCATCAATTAAGGTAACAATGTGACAGCTTTTAATACATGAAGCTTCACTTCTACATAACCATGAGAAACAATTTAAAAAACAATAATAATGACAAAAATAATAATTTAAAACAAACCAATTTATGGAACGCCATTTTCTTTTGGTTTGCCAATTTGAAACGGATGCTTACATTTTCTGTCTGTCATGATATCCAGGCAATTCAATTAAATGGCTCAAACTTCAAAAGTTGTAGATCAGCATCTCGTGTCCGGTTACTATTATTCGCGATATCGGTCCATTATTCAAGCTGCAACGTAACTTAATTAACCAAGAGCAATTGAATGTGCAAACATATATGGTAGCCTAACGACAAACAAGTACACAGTAGAAGCCTTATGTTATCTACCTTACTTGCATAGGGTCTTCTTGGAATCACTGCGTAGTGGATCTGAGTTTTCGTTTATAGGAGCGATCTAGAAGTATCTTTTCTTTCCACGTTTTACTGAATATTATGCGTTAGTCAAATCATTTTTGAAACTGATTTATTTATGTGCATGACGACGATAATTTTTAAGCAAAACACTTTTCGCATAAATATATATTGCAGTTGTTATTATATGTTTGTTCCACACTCAAATGTCACATTTACTCTGGTTAACAAAGTGTGAATGGCAAAAACTTATGGGCTAAAATGACGGATTCTTAATATTCAGATAAGACGAATTTAGATTACCTATTTTCTAAACATTTCGTAGCCTCTCGAATGTAATCTTTGTTGCACAATGCAAATTAAATTAAATCTTTAGCTTATATTTTTTGTGATCGTACATGAAATTTGTAATTTTTTGCCAGAAACATGCCGAGATATTGCACAATCAACGCCCAGATCTCTACAAAGACGACAATCATAAACCAGAAATGGCCATTGCATTGACTGAGTTCGAAGCTCTATTGGGGTTCAGGCCTGCAATGGAACTAAAACAATTTATTGAAGGTAAATCTGCAAGCCATTATAGCGAAATCATTGCATGTTTAAAACTATTCGCGAATTGTAATTTATTTTAATTTACTGCGACTGACTCCAGCAATCAGATAAATTGGCGTCATTGGCGAAATCGTGCAGATTTGAAGCATGTTGCACAAGCAGTGCCCATCGTAGTGCTTAACATTTTGTTAAAGTTGGCACCGGTTTTCTTTACCCTGTTAAATTTGAGCTGTAGAGAGGTAAAATTATGTGAGGTTAGTTGAAACTTGAGGACTAAAGAAATGCCATTTAAGCTCCATTTCAAGGAAAGGTTAAACAAAATCCTTAGTTAGTATATAACTGAAAATTTTTGTAGCGTGCGGCAGGGTGGATTAATGGTTAGAGCCCCAGATTCCGAAGCAGACGTACCTGGTTCGAGATCTGTTTGCGGTAAATTCTGGACAGTTCGTGATAAGTTCCCAATAAGAACGAATCCAGTCTATTGGATGAATTGTCTTTTCAACACAATACAATACTTATTTTATACTGACAAATGTATGTACATAATGGGTCAGGTGTTTATATTAAGATCACAAACTTGATTAAAGTATTTTTTAGGATTAAACGAACATTGGTTGCGCGGATGGTGATAACAATTATTATAATCAAGGTTGCGGTCTTGATATAAACAGCTGATCCATTAATTACTTACATATGTCAGTATCAACTAAGAATTGTATAGTGTAGAAAAGGCAATTCATCCAGTAGACCGGTTTCGTCCTTATTGGGAACTCATCATGTACTGGCCAGAATTTGCCGCGGACAGGACTCGAAACTGGGCACGTCTGCTTCGGAATCTGGTGCTCTAACCACCGAGCCATCCAGGACGGAAAGCCGTCCTAATTTTTGATATGTCGATCAGTCGGCCGAGTATTCAATTTAATTGCCTATATTCTCTTTGACAGTCTGCCAACCAAGTCTAACAAGCATCATTCGTGAGCTAATGAACATCAAATTTCTAAGGTAGCCATTCTACTTTAGATCACATTTTGCTTTTAAATCCGGTCTAAATGGTATATAAGATATTGAAAAATAGTCACAAATTGTTGATAATTTATATAGAAATAGCACGAAACTGCTATAATGCAAATACTGCGCAGCCCAGGTTGATTTATAAAAATTTTTACTTTTTAGTCTATCATCAAGCAATTTCGTTGGTGGCATTTCCATGAAAAGTAGACGATTTCTTTCCCATGCTCTTAGGTGAAAATGATATTATTGTGCATTTTATTGAAACTTTTAAGCGGTGTTTGTAACTTCTACCTGTTTTTTAGAATAAAAATGATATCAAAATTCTGCATGTATTGAAACGTTTACCTATGCTTCCTTTTAATAATTTATTCCAAAGATGGCATAGTAAAATATCCGCTAACACTAGATATAATAATAATAATAATAATAATAATAATAATAATAATAATAATAATAATAATAATAATAATAATAATAATAATACAATAATAATACTAATAATAATAACGATAATAATAATAATACACAATAATAATAATAATAATAATAACGATAATAATAATAATAATACATTTATTTGGCATCAAAGGCCAACAGGTCCGACTATTGAAATAACAAATCAAAGGTAGAATATGTGGAGGTGAATTAAATTGTGACTAGCAGAGTATTTAAGTATATAAGGAAATTCCGATTTTCACACCATCAATCTGTGTGTAAATGCTTCCATTCAAATGAAAATCTATATCTCCGTGCGCAATAAAATACATTTGCGTTAAGTATGACCTGGGGCCGTAAATGGTATGACCTAATGTCTCAATTTTAATGTCAACAACTTCTTCAATTCAATATTTTTAAGTCAAGACGTCACACGAACCCATATTATAAACTTATTTTCTAACATTTATATCGTGAACTCTGGTAACTCAAATGAATCGTCAAACGATTAATGTCTTTGTAGTTTACGCAAAGGTTCAAGTACGTGGACTAACAATTTAGCCAACGCATAGAATGGCGAACCGAAAATGGCTAACATTGTTCTCATACTACAATATTTCTTTGTGCTCTTCGTATTCCGTACATTGTTGGTGTATATGATCTAACTAGTATGAGCTTTTGTTCAAAGGCCTTGCCAATTAAATCGGCATTGATTATGATTTTAATTTCAATTATTATTCTTCGCTCTATTTTGTCTATTTAATCTGATGGACCATACAGACACTAGTAATTTTGCTATACCAGACATATATATATATATATATATATATATATATATATATATATATATATATATAACATAAAGTGAAACGTGGAGAGAATATGAAATAGAAGAACGATCAATCATTTGTATGGATCATCTCCAGTTTAGGCTCAATGCCTAAGCATGATTTTATTCTTGTATTAATCAGGCTGCAGTTTGTTAATTCACGGTTGTTGCCATGAATAAACCATTTGATTTGGTCCAGGTGTTTAAATTGTAGTATTCTTTTTCTCTGGTTATTACTGGCTCGGTTGGTTGACCTACGTAATTTGATCAACAGCTTACGTGTGTATATTGATAAATAAAGTATTAGGTTCGCGTATTCCATTTAAAATAAGATGAAGCAGTGTTGCGGGAAAGAATAGGATGTGTATCTTGTATAGTATATGAGATCATTCGTCTTGCAAGAATGCGATTTTTGAACTTTTGTACAGCTATTTTTAAGAAAGACAACAGGAATTTTGAGGAAATTCTAAAATCACATTGAACCTGCATTTTCAGGTAATTTACTACAAACTGATATTGATAAATGTGTTCTTAACCAATCACAAACAAAAATCGACTAGCTAAAATTGGATGTATAATCAGTGGGCCGAAATTACGGATTTATCCTTCATTATAAAAGCGATATTCATCTTTAGACAGCATTTAAATGGTTATTTCAATAAAAATAGCCGGTTTGAGACTTACACGAATAGAGTAGAAAAACTAGTTTAGAACTATTTTAGTTAATCACAACTGCATACATTGACCAAACAATATTTGACTACTCTTAAAGCTGTCCACCGAGATACCAACATGAAATTACTACGCGATGATACGGGCAAAGTGGTTGCTATAATGGAACGGCCAGACTATGTCCAAAGGATAAAGAAAGTCTTTAGTGAATATACAAGATATTTGCATCTGTGGGGTACATCAGATGAAATATAAAAAATTCAGCCCAAGGTAACAAGTGAAACTAAAATCTAAAGCGACGCCAGGTTAATTCATGAGACCGCTGCGTTATAGCTCTGGCTAGTTGGTGATATGTTTGTTTATTTGTACACACATTTATATTAACACCGTTCGTATACTAACATGTTTTGTTTTGTCTTTTAGCATGTATATCTGCATTATATGATGAATAAAGCCTAATATTTTAGGCAACTCTTTCTTCTGACTTGTCTAATCATTCTGCCCGTTTGCTGTGCTTGTTACTGTGATTCAGAACAATTTATTCATCATATAACCCAATCATGGAACGCCTAATAAGACCAGAACGATTGGATGTTGAACCTAGTGCACCAGATGCAGCAAAACAATGGAATCATTGGTATCGTACATTCTGTGGCCTCCTAAAAGCAGTCGAATCCATGAATCCGGATAAATTAGACACTCTTATTTCCTACGTCTCTCCTAACGTATATGAACACATCGTTGACTTTGATACTTATGATCATGCTATCAAAACTCTAATTAATCTCTATGTCAGACCGAAAAATGAAGTCTTTGTTCGTCATATACTCGCGACTACTAAACAAGAAAATGGACAAACATTGGATCAATTTGTTCAGATTCTGAAATCGTTAGCTAGGGAATGCAATTTCAAACCAACTACGGCCGAGGAAAATCGAGACGATGCTCTGCGCGATGCCTTCATTAATGGAATCCAGTCCAATTCAATCAGACAACGTCTCTTAGAACACAACTCACTTAATTTTCAAGCGGCTTTTGATCAAGCACGTGGTCTCGAAATGGCGGAAAAGCAATCATTATCATATCAAAACTGTTTGAATTCTGCACACACTGCAACAGTTCAGCCACTCTGTCCTTCATCAACCTCCGATAAATCTACAGATAATCTTGTTGCTGCTGTTAAACAAAAATGTGACTTTTGTGGGTACGATTATCATTTAAGATGGAAATGTCCGGCCAGAAACGCCTTCTGTAAAAGTTGTGGAAACAAAGGACATTTTCAAAAGGTATGTCGCTCTAAGAATCACCGCCCAGTGGTTTCGACGCTTCATCCTACCATATCTGCAACTGTATTAGCTGCTGCTCCTGATTGTCTCACCAAATGTGTAATAAATCTAGAAGTCAATAACATAAATTATCATGCTCTCGTTGATACAGGCAGTTCCTGTATTTATGTTTCAGAAGCCTTCGTTTTGAAAAATAATTGGAAAATTCACCCCTCTCAAGAAACAATAACCATGGCGTCTAGCTCATTTTCGAGTCATACCAAAGGTCATTGTTTTGTGTCGATTCAATACAAATCATGTGTTTATCAAAATATCAAGCTATCTATACTTTCTGATCTTTGTACTGACGTACTCCTCGGTCATGACTTCCTTGGATTGCATAAAAGTGTAAATATCTCTTTTGGTGGTCATAAATCGTCATTCACGTCTGTTTACTGAAACCTGCATCTGTTACGTCCCCGCCTCTTTTCCACCATTTAACTGCTAACTGGAGGCCTATTGCTACGAAATCAAGAAGGTACAATCGAATGGATGAAATATTTATCCGGGATGAAATAAACAGATTAGTTTCTGATGGCATTATCGAACCTTCAACATCCCGTGGAGAGCACAAGTTCTCGTGGTATCGAATGAGAATCACAAGAAACGTATGGTTGTGGACTACAGCCAAACAGTCAACAAATTCACACTATTAGACGCCTATCCTTTGCCGAAAATAGACCAAATGGCTGAAACCATTTCAAAATATCATATATTCAGCACTTTGGATCTCAAAAGCGCTTACCACCAGATACCTATCCAAGAACATGAAAAGGTATTTACTGCTTTCGAAGCGTGTGGACGCTTGTTTCAATTCCGTCGCATTCCCTTCGGAGTGACGAATGGTGTCTCATGTTTCCAAAGAACTATGGATCATATAATCGCACAGGAACATCTCACAGATACATTTGTCTATGTGGACAATGTGATAGTTTGCGGGAGAGATACGCTTGAACACGAAACAAATCTCAACAAATTTCTTAATGCCGCTAAAAAATATTGATTGACTTTAAATGAATCAAAGAGCATTTTCGCAGCTAAAGAAATTACTCTTCTTGGTTTTCAAATATCGAATGGAAAAATTAAACCTGATCCTGACCGATTAAAGCCTTTACAAGATCTCCCACCACCGTCGAATGTGCAATCGCAACAAAGAATTGTGGGATTTTTCGCTTATTATTCGCCGTGGATCTCCAACTTCTCCGATAAAATCCACTCACTCGTTCATAATCGAACTTTTCCTTTGCCCGTCTCTGTGAAACAAAATTTCGATGATAAAAAAGAATTAGCCGTAGCAACTTTAGCTTCTATTCGTTGTGATATTCCGTTTGTCGTCGAAACTGATGCTTCGGACGTAGCTATTGCTGCCACTTTGAACCAAGATGGAAGACCTGTGGCGTTTTTCTGTCGGACGTTGACGCCATATGAAAAACATCACTCAGCTGTTGAAAAAGAGGCCTATGCCGTGGTTGAAGCTATTCGAAAATGGAGGCATTTGCTTTTGGGTAATCATTTCAAACTTGTCACTGATCAAAGATATGTTTCCTTTATTTTTGGCAATCAAAATCGGGGAAGGGTGAAGAACGATGAAATTTTGCGCTGGAAAATGGAATTATCACCTTACAGCTTCGATGTTGTCTATAGACCCGGAAAAGATAATAAAGCAGCAGATGCACTAAGTCGATCCTGTTGTGGTGCGCTTCTAAATGGACTGGATTTAAAACAAATACATGATCATCTTTGTCATCCTGGAATTTCTCGTATGCTGCACTTTGTGAAATCTCGTAATTTACCATATTCTATTGATGAAATTCGAAAAATGACCTTGAGTTGTGAAGTGTGCTCTGAAATCAAACTCAGATTTCCTTCGGCAATTCAAGGCCAATTAATCAAAGCTACCCAACCGTTTGAGCGGTTATCTATCGATTTTAAAGGACCTCTTCCTTCATCAACTCGTAATCGTTATCTACTGACGGTCATCGATGAATATTCTCGATTTCCCTTTGCATTTGCTTGTCCTGACCTTAGCAGTCACACCGTCATACTTCACCTGTGTCAAATATTCGCAATGTTTGGGATGCCTTCGTACATTCACTCAGACAGAGGTTCTTCCTTCATGTCGACCGAGGTACAAAATTTTCTTCGGGAAAAAGGTATAGCTTCGAGTAGAACGACTCCTTATAATCCCAAAGGAAATGGACAGGTAGAAAGAATGAATGGTACCTTATGGAAATCGATCCTTCTCGCTCTCAGATCAAAAAGGCTTTCAGTTGAAAACTGGGAATGCGTGCTGCTGGACGCATTACATTCAATCCGTTCATTATTGTGCACATCTACCAACGAAACCCCTCACGAGCGTCTTTTTCGACACAATAGAAGGTCGACTTTTGGTACCACACTCCCAACCTGGCTTACTGTTCCTGGCAAAGTTTTACTCAAGAAGAATGCTAGAATTTCTAAATATGACCCCTCTGTGGAAGAAGTTGAACTAATTCATTGCAATCCTAACTATGCGCATGTTCGTTTTTCTGATGGAAGAGAAGATACAGTATCTATCCGTCAATTAGCCCCGAAAGGCTCCGACGCACTGATGAATGAAGCTGGAACTAATATGGGACTCTGTGAAAATGAACCGGTTGTTGCTGATGAACAAACCTCCTATAATGACGATACCGATATTGATAATGTTAAGGCAAATGGTGAATCTACGGATAACTCAAATGCTCGTGACCTATCAGAGAATCTCGAAAACCTTATCAATCAACAACAACGTGTTCATTCTTATAACTTACGAAGTGGAAATGTTTAAATACTATGTTTTCTCAATCCTCTTTGAATTGTTACTATAACAGTCTTGTTCCGACTCTGACGCTACGCTACAAATCGCAGTGGAGGAGAATGATATGTTTGTTTATTTGTACACACATTTATATTAACACCGTTCGTATACTAACATGTTTTGTTTTGTCTTTTAGCATGTATATCTGCATTATATGATGAATAAAGCCTAATATTTTAGACAACTCTTTCTTCTGACTTGTCTAATCATTCTGCCCGTTTGCTGTGCTTGTTACTGTGATTCAGAACAGTTGGATCATCAACACCAACATTGTATGAGCTATAAAAAACACACAAAACCGATTTGCCTCTGGGACTAAGTGTCAATTGTCAGTGATCTGTTCCATTCATTGACTAACTAGTTAGACCGCTTTATTGAACCGTTGAGTAAATTACGAGGATACGCTCGTTTGACGATCCATTTGAGACAGCATGAACGGAAAGTATCATCTCATGCACATTCGTTTCGTGCTTACTGGCGACTCATCATTAGGAGCCGGTATTACGCCCTTTAACCACTATATATTTGATCGAAGAATGTGGAAAAATAGGACGGTACAATCTCCTAGACGTATGTGTAAATCTGCAATAGTGAAGCTAACATCATATAGTCTACGACAATGCGACTTCAACGCTAAATCACACTTCACTCAAATATATAGTGGTTAAAGGGCGTAATACCGGCTCCTACTGATGAGTCGCCAGTAAGCACGAAGCGAATGTGAATGTGATTATACTTTCCGTTCATGCTGTCTTTGGTTTATCCTTCTGGCCACAAATGAACAAATTTGTTACTACGCTCGCAACACCTAATACATACTTGCATATATATTAGTTCTTCGCAACAAACAGTATTTAACTGTAATCCATTTGAGATTTTTAACAGTATTCAAGTTATATGTTAAGAATAAGTTTATGATGTTTTTGATGTGATGTCTTTGTTTGCAAATGTTCGAATTGAAGTTCAGGCAATTGAATAAATAATATTGTTATTCTTCGTTCCAGGTCATACTCCCAACAAGCTGATTTTTTATGTACGAATGTTAAACACGTTTCAGTGAAAGCACTCATAAATTAATTGATGGCTTTTCAATCGAAAGTTCATAATCTCTGGTGTTTTTGGAGATTTTGTAGGTTATCTTGAGAACCCATCACTACAGGTAAACGTTTATAATATTTGCTTTATGCTGATGACATTTTTCTTGTTATAAAATGGTTTTGGTCAGGAACACTAATAATTTTCGATAATGTGTACAACAATATCAGAGCATGAGAAACAAGATTGTTCACAGTTTTTGTACGTTCTACTAAAGAAAGTGGTTGATCGTTAATTATAAAGAGCAATTTACCACAAACCAACCGTGTTTGCACATTATTTTCATTGTAGAATATTCATGCCAATTTGGTTTAAAGTAATCAACATTTCAAAACGATTAGTCCATATTTAAAAGACGCTAAGATTGATCTAATGTATAATGGCTATACTAGATAATTGATTTAGCCAACGCAGGTACACTACGCGTGTTATTTATAGTAGTGTACTTGCCTTTATCAGTAATGATAGAGAAACAAACGTTATTGCCAAACTCACACATTATTTATCAGTATGAATGCGTAAGTTGTCGATCAACTTTCGTGTGCAAATTCTACAGAATGAAAGAACATTGCATTTTTTTAAAATTTCAAATCGCAAGTACAATCGGGATATGTCATTATATAACAGAGAACATGCCACCTGGGAAAAATATATTGAATCAAAGTTCATTGACAGGATTTTGATGATATATGCATATGATATCAGTGGAAATTAAATATTACAAGAGGTAGCAAAAGAAATTCGTTAGGTAGACCTGTTTCGTCTTCTATGGAAGCATGTCAAGTAATTTCAAAAAAATTCAGCGAGATGTAAAATACGTTTCACTGGAAGATGGATTTCTATTATTTAAATCAAGCTTGTGAGCTTGAAGTAAACACCAATCACATTGTATTTAAACAGTCATCGAACAACATAATAAAACTACCGCCAGCCGTAACGCACTGACGTGTTTCGACCTTCCATGATCATCATCAGAGTACGATGGAAAACTGACTATCGAGGATCAAACCGCATTGAATATATATGAAAATCAAATTTAGATATGCGGCTCTCACCTCTAGCAGTCTCGCATACATTGAACTTGACTGGAAATGTCGGCTGCACAATTTCTATGCCGTCGTACTCTGATGATGATCATGGAAGGTCGAAACGCGTCAGTGCGTTGAGGCTGGCGGTAGTTTTGTTATGTTGTTCGACGACTGGTTAAATACAATGGGATTGGTGTTTACTTCAAGCTCGCAAACTTGATTTAAAGAATTGTTACCACCATCCGCGCAATCATTTATTGTTAAGATGGATTTATAGCTAGTATTTCACGATTTCCTAACATGTACGAAACTGGTCTACTTAATAAATTTCCTTTGCTACCTTGTTATTTTATACTGGTAGTATACGTATAATCACAATCCCGCCACAATATATATATATATATATGTATATATATATATATATATATATATATATATATATATTCTTTATGATGTCCATTCCTTTTTAATTAAACAGTATTCTTATAATTAGGAAAACACAAATAACAAAGTGGATAAAGGCCATTTATTTCGTGAATACTAATCATCTCTTATACAATCATACATATTTATACATTTTGGGTTTTCAATTGATTATGCTAGTG
The DNA here is from genome assembly GCA_029291075.1 of Eudiplozoon nipponicum. Lineage (NCBI taxonomy): Eukaryota > Metazoa > Platyhelminthes > Monogenea > Mazocraeidea > Diplozoidae > Eudiplozoon > Eudiplozoon nipponicum. Next base: position 76,700 of record JAQBSW010001230.1, on the reverse strand, counting down.
GTAACAAATCTGACTCGTTTTTACTGCTGTTTCTTGTTTTGGCTAGTTCACCGGAGTGTGTATGCGTTTACAACAGTAGTGTGCCAAAATCCCACAAAAGAAACTTAGTAAACAACCTAGCAAACAGAATCAGGAAGATCTGCTCTGAACACAAGATTGAGGAAGAACTGGGCTACCTCAGGAAAATTTTGCTAATGAACAACTACCCAGAGCGTTTCATTGATGTCAACATCAGACCACGGCAGATTCGTACCAGAGAGGATACCGGCAAGCAGGTTTTCCTAAACTTAACATTTAGAAGCGACGTACCAGCCTCAATAATTGCACGGCGGCTGAATAGAATAACTAAGGACAACTTTCCCAGTGCTAAAGTTAATATGACATTTAGTACACAGAGAATCATGAGGTTGGATGCCCAAGATCAATTGCTAATTCTCTCCAAATCATTCATAGTCTACAAATTCTCATGTATGTGCGGTAGCACATAAATCGGATATACGAAGAAGCAATTGATAAGTAGAATCCAGCAACATTTTCCACACAAATTGATTAACAAAGGCTTGCCACCGTTAGGAAAATCAGCTATTTACGATCATATATTGGCAACGGGGCACCCTGTCAATTCGACCAATTTCTCAATTCTACATAAAGCAAAATCAGAAAAATTATTATTTATCTATGAAGCCCTTTACATAAAACAACAAGCACCTGCCCTTAATATTCAAAAGTTTCATCAACATGATATTCTTATCGACTGGCCAAGAATAACAAAATTCAACAACAATCTACTAGTATCCAGCCAAGAACAAACAGGCCCTCGACTAGAATCAACAAACATACAATCGGATTGGCAACAAACTGAATTGGAAATAACAAAGGCGCATACGATGACAGAAGTCTCCAAACAATGTGAGCGTTTAACACTGCAATCCACACCGGCGTTGTTACCATGTGAAAACGACAGCTTTGCGCAACAAGGTGAAACGATCAACTATACTGGGAAAAATAGCACTTGCATATGTAACAGTTAACAATGCGCACAAATGGTTAATTCTCAAGCTATCAAAACAATAATGACCAGATCTCAGACATCACTTTGCAATACTGCGAGAATGACCTTTACATGCAAACACGCATACACACAAACACAAACGCATACACACTCACCAACTAGCCAAAACAAGAAACAGCAGTAAAAACGAGTCAGATTTGTTACCACTAGCATAATCAATTGAAAACCCAAAATGTATAAATATGTATGATTGTATAAGAGATGATTAGTATTCACGAAATAAATGGCCTTTATCCACTTCGTTATTTGTGTTTTCCTAATTATAAGAATATATATATATATATATATATATATATGCATACATGTATATATGTATGTATGTATGTATTTATGTATGTATGTATGTATGTATGTATGATTGTATGCATGTATGCGTGTATGCGTGTATGCGTGTATGCGTGTATGCATGTATGTATGAATGTATCTATGTATGCATGTATGTATGTCTGTATATATGTATGTGTGTATGCTTGTATGTTTGTATGTATGCATGTATGTATGTATGAATGTATGTATGTATGTATGTTTTTATGTTAGTATATCCTTTTGGAATGCGAGCCTTAATGAAATTCATAGTACCTTTTCCATGTGCAAATAGAAAACGAAATTTTATCAGATACAAGAATCGTTTCTTTCTCATTTTCTTCTCAAGTATCTACAAATGAACATCTCTTTATATATAAATCGAATGACAAAAAAACGATAGAAAATGTAAAAATGGATAGAGAGAGAGTGAAATAGGGAAATAACCAATCGATTGCGTGTATCACATTCAGTTCAAGCCCAATGCTTGAACATGCTTCTTCTGTTTGCATAAATCCGGCTGCAATTTGTTTATACATAACGCTTCGTATGTTGCTAACTCTCTTCTGTTATTGCATTTAGTTATTATCTTAATTTCTACGTCTTGAGACCATACGTGCGAGGTTTCAACGATTTGTTGCGCAATTGCAGACTTGTATTCAAAATTTGATTTAAAACAGGCGTTTTATCATTCGAGTAATTTTCCTTCTGGTCGATCGACAAATTGCGCATGTATAGTGGTAAATAATATTTGATATCGACATTAACGGCTGTTTATCCTTGATTGCTGATAAAGGCAGGTGTGCTACTATAAATAACACTCGTAGTTTAGCTACATTAAATGTGCGTGTTAATGCCGCTTCCTATTTTTGGGCTATTTGGAAAACTGCATCCTCTCTTAAATGGGATGTTCAGGTAGACTACTTTCTTTTCTGATCAGAAATACGTCAGTTTCTGTTTACTACCCCTTCTAATAATTATTTCAATTAATTGTCTAGGATAGTCATTAGAAATTAAATCGTTAATTGCTTTATTATATTCGTTGTCTTTGGAATCTGAACTAACCAACTTGACAATTATTGAAAGCAGCCACGAACTGTTGATAATTTATATTGAAAAGGCACAAAACTGCCGTAATGCAAATACTTTTCAATCCAGGTTGGTGTATGGTAAATTGTTCTATTTAATTTACCATTAGTTTCTTTTTTTTAGTAGTACATTTAAGAACGGCAGACAATCATCTTTCTCGTGCTCTGACGTAAAACCGATATTCTTATGTGTTTTCTAGAAATTTGATGCCATGTTTGTGATTACAAACTGTTCTTAAGAACAAGGAAGATATCATCCACATACCTTATATATTAAGCACATGTCACTCCTTAATGATATAATCTCGAGATGCCATAGAAAATTCTCAGCAAAACCTGGAGATAGAGGGCTCACCATTGCCACGCCATCAATCTGTTTTTAGATGCTTCCATTAGAACGAAACCGTACGTCTTTTGTGCATAATAAGATAAGCTTGTGTAGAATGTGACCTGGCACCGTCGATGGTAATATGTCTTGTTCTACCGCTTGGACTGTACTATCAATGGTTTCGTCAATTAGAACATTCGTATATAAAGACGTAACATCGCAATATACCGTTATCTTGTTTTTAACATTTATATCTTGAATGTTGTTTACAAACTAAAAGGAATCTGCAACTGAATAATTACCTAGTAGTTTACGTAATGGTTCCATTATACGAACTAACCACTTAGCCAATGTATAAAACGTAGAATTGACCATTGATAATATTGGTCCCATAGAAAAACCTGTAATGCAAATACTGTGCAGACCATGTTGGTTTATGGTAAATTGTTCTGTTTAATTTACCATTAGTTTCTTTCTTTAATATTACATCTAGGAAAGGCATACAGTCATCTTTCTCGTGCTCTGACGTGAAACCGATATTCTTATGTGCTTTGTTGAAACTTTGAAGCAATGCTCGTGATTGCTATCTGTTCTTAAGAACAAGAAATATATCATCCACGTACCGTATATATTGAGCACATTTACTTATGTCACTCTTTAATAATGTATTTTCTAGGTGCCCTAGAAAAATCTCAGCCGACACCATCAGTCTGTTTGTAGATGTTTCCATTAAAACGAAATCGTACGTCTTTCGTGCATAATAAGATAAGTTTGCGTAGAGTTTTACCTGGCATCGGCGATTGTAATATATCGTGTTCTACCGCTTTGACTATAATGTCAATGGTTTCATCAATTGGAACATTTGTAAACAAAGACGTAACATCAAAAGATACCATAATCTTGTTTTTAACATTTATATCTTGAATTTTGTTTACAAACTCAAACGAATCGGCAACCGAATGATTACCTAGTAGTTTACGTAATGGTTCAAGTAAACGAACTAGCCATTTAGCTAGTGCATGAAACGGAGAATTTACCATTGATAAAATTGGCCTCATAGGACAACCTCTTTTGTGTGTTTTTGGTAATCCGTACATTATTGGTGTAGATGATCCAACTGGCTTGAGCTTCTGTGCAGTGGCCTCATCAATAAAACCGGCATCTGTCAAAATCTTAATTTAATTTATCACTTTGCGCTCCACCTTGTCTATTTCATCTGATTTATCGTCTAGACGTGTGAATTTTGTATTGTCATTTAACACGTTTTCCATCTTTTGTACGTAGTCAGATTTGTCCATTATAACTGCGCTCTTTCCTTTATCAGCGCGTAGTATTTTGATGTCTGCATTTCTGCTGATATTTCTAAGTGCATTTAGATGCTGCTTTGTCAACGCAAGCTGCTCTGCGCATTTAGACGATTTCAGGTGTGAAGCCTGATCAACTAGTGTAGCCTTGAACCAATTTTTATAATCAATACTGGTAGGCTCCAAGTCAGCAATGATGAAATTTTTGATGTTTTTGCCGACAGTTATGAGGAAAGATAAAGCAAGAATTTTGAACAAATTGGAAAAAGATGTAAAACCTGGAGTTTTGTGTGATTTAATACCGACCGATCTTGATAAGCGTGTGCTTAACTTATCAAAAGTGCCAATCGAACAGCTAACAATGGAGGCACTATCGATGGGCCGAAATTATGGTCATTTGACATTATAGTCAAAGCGGTAGAACATGATATATTACCATCGCCGGTGCCAGGTCAAACTCTACGCAAGCTTATCTTATTATGCACAAAAGACGTACGATTTCGTTTTAATGGAAACATCTACAAACAGACTGATGGTGTCGCAATGGGAAGCCCCTTATCTCCAGTGTTGGCTGAGATTTTTCTAGGGCACCTAGAAAATACATCATTAAAGAGTGACATAAGTAAATGTGCTCAATATATACGGTACGTGGATGATATATTTCTTGTACTTAAGAACAGGTCGCAATCACGAGCATTGCTTCAAAGTTTCAACAAAGCACATAAGAATATCGGTTTCACGTCAGAGCACGAGAAAGATGACTGTCTGCCTTTCCTAGATGTAATATTAAAGAAAGAAACTAATGGTAAATTAAACAGAACAATTTACCATAAACCAACATGGTCTGCACAGTATTTGCATTACAGCAGTTTTGTGCCATTTCAATATAAATTATCAACAGTTCGTGGTTGCTTTTCAAGAATTGACAGGTTGGTTAGTCAAGATTCTAAAGAAAATGAATATAATAAAGCAATTAACGATTTAATGTCTAATGGCTATCCCAGACAATTAATTGAATCAATTATTAAAAGGGGAGTTAACCAGAAACAGACGTATTATGGGCCAGAAAAGAAAACAGTCTACCTAAACATCCCATTTAAGGGAGATGCAGTTTCCCGAATGGCACAAAAGAAAGTTGAAGCAGCATTGACACGCACATTTAATGCAGCCAAACTACGAGTGTTATTTAGGGTAACACACTTGCCTTTACCAGCAATCAAAGAGAAACAGCCGTTAATGTCGATATCAAATATTATTTATCAATATACATGCGCAAGTTGTCGATCAACTGACGTAGGCCGGTCGACCAGACGGTTAATTACTCGAATGAGGGAACATTGCAACTTGAACGCCTGTTTTAAATAAAATGGTGAATACACGTCTGCTATTGCGCAACACATCATCGAAACATCGCACGTATGTTCTCCAAACGTAGCATTCAAAGTAATTACTAAATGCAAAAACAAAAGGGAGCTAGCCACATACGAAGCCTTATGGATAAACAAATTGCAGCCGGATTTATGTAAGCAGAAGAAGCACGTACAAGCATTGAGCTTGAACTGGATGTGACGCACGCAATTTGATTGGTTTCTATTTTCCACACTCTCTCTATGTTCAAATATTTCTATCTTGTTTTGCTTTCCAATTTATATATAAAGATATGTTCATGAGTAGATATTTGAGAAGACCATGAGAAAGAAAATTTTCTTATATCTGATAAAATTTCTTTTTGTTTTTGCACACAGGAAGGGAACAATGAATTTTATTAAAGCTCGCATTTCAAAAGAAATATATATATATATATTGTACCCTTTCCATGCAGAAAAACATGAATTGACAAAGAAACACTTAAATGCGCTTAAAGATATCTACAAAAATGCAGACATCAAAATAATACACGCAGATAAATGCAAGACCGACGTTATGATGGACAAATTTGACTACTTATATCTGATAAAATTTCTTTTTTTTGCACACAGGAAGGGTACAATGAATATATATATATATATATATATATATATATATATATATATATATATATATTTGTTGTTACGATGTGGTAGGTGTCGACAAATCTACGGTTATGATTGGATAATAGAGAAAGCACCGACGAATCCATAACATTGTCTGTAGATACTTGTAGAAAAATGTTTATTAATACATGTTACTCTATTTCACAATTTTTTCTTATATATCTGTATTTATGTGCAGTCGAAATTTGTTGTATTCTTGTTATTGTTATTAGATATTCCGGAGTTAAAAGAACTAATTGGTGAAAGCAATATAGCTGCGCTTCAACTGGCTTGTTCTGAAGATGATCTAACAAGTAAACAATCGGCTATATCTAAGGCTTATTCAACAGTCATGCGAGCACCTGAGGAATTGGTAAGATTTTATACCTTTTACCAAATGTCCTCAACAATTTTATGATCTTGGTGCTTGCCATGCCCTAACCAGTCGTGCCTGATATGGTGTTATGATTACAAGATCGTTCTAGTCGAATAGCGTTATTATCAATTTCGTGGACCCTAGCACTGTACTTATTTTAGCATTTGAGTACTTTTTATAGATGCACAGGATATATTGTGGCTCTTACGTGTGATTGGGTTGCCGACGAGTTTTAAGTGTGACCGGAATTGTTCCGTAGCTTACTGCAAATTCTATCTCTTCAATTATGCGTATTGAATTACTTTATGATGGAAGGCAAGTTACGGAAGATGCTATTTCTGTTTATGTTCCTCGTAATGATTGAAAATATAGGCATGGTATTCAGCAGGCTACGTCGCGGGACATCCTTTGATCTTTCGGAAAACTGGGTTCATCGTGGCCGTAAGGAGAGATCTGATAGCATGTTGGCAAATAAAGTAACCAATTCTTCCTTAATCTAAAAAGAACAAGAATTAATTAATAATCGCCTTTCATTGCATGTCATAACTATAATCAGCGATTAAAATTCGCTGGTCTGTAACAATCGTAAAAATTAGTTTACATTCAAATTATGCTAATATCCTCAATACTACTATGAAATTCTCATTTTTTCTGCGCTTACTTTGGTTTGGCTTTTTCGTGTTTTTTGGTTTGCCTGGAGCCCGTACATGGTAATACTAATTTTAATGCCTACTTATCATCTAGTCAACTGAAGCAAAGTGACTATCCGAAGTGCTCAGGATGAGATTGTCAGTTTGACTAGTTAAGGCTAATTAAGTGTTGTAATAATTTAAAATGCGAAACCCTCTACAGATCTCTGACTATTCTGCAGTAGAGAAAGTCAATGCTTTACGGCTGCTTTCGATTACAAAAGTTTTCGTCGAACGCCTCCATAAAGGACAACGCAGGTGGTAATTAGCTTAATGTGGTTAAAAAAGATCACGCAGATAAAAGTTTTACCAACGTGGATTCTCACAAGTAGGCATAGGAATACCCAGCCTAACAACTGGCGAGTCTTAGCCAGTCGTACTGCCAGCGTCATTTCGAACATCGCCATATTTAAAGTGACTATTCTCATAACTCTTTTCATTTGTCGTGAAAAAGTGCACAATCCCCGAAGGAAATAAGATAATAAACGATTAACGACTCTAACCTATCAGCTCATGGGCAAAAATATAGTCACCGGAAGCAAAGTTTATTCCCTGTGGCCTTTGTTATTCCTCGAGGTGGCCAGTTGGAAATCCGTGATTTGTCTAACACATGCTCTACTGAGTTTCGCTCAATGGGTGGCATTGATCTCATTGTGTGGATGCATGCATGTATGTTAGATTTGAAATTAATCGTACGGTTCTGTGAATTGATACATTATTTTGTCCACCTACGCTGCATTTAGCCCGTACCGGTTAACCTCATTTTGGTGATTCCTTACTGTATTTGTTTTCGTGATCAGAACTAATTATTACTAGCAGAGCAGTTTTAGTAGAGTTAATTACCTGGGCGAATATTAATTGCGTGTAGAAACAGTCAATTTGTGTGATATTTCCACGTGATTTTACATAAGTACGTGGTTTATCCGGTGCCAGTAGGCAAAATGACTACTACTAAAATGTTAGATCTGAGCAAATTCCGCCAAAGTTGCTACGTTTCGTTGACGCTTTTAGCACATTAACAGCATTATGCCAGTTTTGCTATTCATGTGCTGTTAACAGACAGAAAACTCTTTTTAAGCTCAATCATAGATTAGAGTTACCCGTAATAATCACGATTTTACATACTATTATTTTTGCAGATAATCTAAAATGGCGATTAGGCTTGACCATCGGGAGATAGCACGTCATTTTCCCTAGTTAAATGGTCTCCAACGGAAGCATTATCTTCTCTAATGGCTTGCTGCACATTGTTCTTTTTATGTAATCTCGCGCGTGATATGGACAGTCTCCTGAAATGCAATTCCAAACAGATTCCGGTACCCAGATGTCTGCAATCAGAACTAGTTATTGAACCACTACAGCACCTGTAGTAAGCTGTAGCGTTTAGATATTAGGGCCACTATTGCCTGTTAACCAGAAATTGGTCGATCTGTGTACGGTGACATTTCTTCTGCCTTTTTAAATAATTAAGATTGTTATTTTTTGTGGCAAGAAACCGTTTTGGATGCTTAAAGACTGAGTCCACCACAACCAGATTATAGTTAAGGACACGACTGGATAACTTTATGCTATTTCCACATCTTGTTTCTGTGGAGTCCGTCTGCCTACAGCTCCGTTACTCTTGCTGAATTAACGTAGTTTAGCAGGTAAATCATCGGCAATAATTAGGATTATCCAAAGGTGCTTGAAATTAGAAGAAATCATTCTTATCGTCGGTAGAGTGGCTAAGAGTTGATGTATACACGTTCATGACACTCATGGCCAAGTTGTCTACACAGAACCTAGCGTAAATCAGACGATTTTATAGCTCTTCAGTCAAGTAAAACCTTTAACAAAAACACTGGATATTAGAAAGGCCACGTCATAAAGAAAATAAATAAATAAAAATGAATGGCTCTTTTGGCGTGCTAGGGCCGAGGGGCACACACTTTTCAGTACGCAAGAAAATGCTGGTCTTCTAGAGTTCACCAATGTGAACACCGTGCTTGTGCAATTCATCATTCGCGAAGAACTAAGTGGGTCGCTATTTGCGAGTGTAGGAATAAAACTTCATTTTTATCTAAGCGACACATGAAGATCAGAAAACGCAGCTGAACGTCCACTGTGCTTAAAATTGCATGTTCTTTGCTCCAATTCAAAGGAGATTGTGCTTTCATAAACTTTTAATTTGCATTTCCCGGATCCTGTACACAAATGTATGGTTATCAAAGTATCTAACAACAGTATAGATGCGCACCAGGCACCAACCGCGCTCCGTCTGGCGCTTTATGTAAACACTGTCATTATCTATTTTCCTAGAAATTCGCGCCACCTATTGATCTTTTCCCAGTAACACTTACTGAGCCTTCTTTGGGATCGTTGTTCTAGGTTCAATCTTTAAGAATTCTGTTTTTGTCAGTTAATTTTATTTTTTGAAGGAATGATGTTCGGATCAGTGTTGGTTACTATCGGAAATGTCTGTCGTCTATTTTTTTCTGCTCCCATGGGTTTTAGCTATTTAAATTAAAGTTTCGATCTTTATATAAATACTGGTCCCATTATGTAAATACATTTGCCAGTATAAACGGAGCTTTGTATAATATAGCATAGCAGTGAAAAATATTCATTATTTTGCTGTTATGCCTACATATTCATACAGTTTTACATACATTCACGCACAATCAGACAAACTTTTCCCAAACAATTGGTTAGTATTCCGAGTTTCTCCTATCTTCAATGTTCTTCCGTATAAAACTGATAATCAGCCCTGCTAAGGGTATCTGTTTTAAGGTATTTAAAGTCCCTTTGTACGCGTGATGACTGGGTTTTTGCTTCAGTACCAAGGAGAGGACATCATTTATTATCATCAGTGAATGTTTCCTTTGAACGTGTCCATGTGATCGAGAATAATTTAGATGCATATTAGTCAGATTCGTACGTGTAACAAGTATAGACTAGTGTAGTGAAAGGTCTGATTCAACATCTGTGCAGATGCTATCTAGTGTCGTGGAAAGAGCATTTATTTTAAGATTCAATGTCAGGCCTGATTATTACAACTATTCTGGGAATTTTTATCATTGTGCGTTTTCCTTTATGACTGATTTTTTTTCTGTAGGTTTTGCTACATTACAGCAAAAGTTTGGGCACCAAGGTTATCTGTCCCTTTGCCTATTATTTTTCGTGTGGTTTTCTTTGTGTTTAATCAGGTACTCGTTACCAATCGTAGGCTATGGTGAACGTGGTTCTTAAGGGGACTGCCCGCATAGTTAATCCAAATATAAACAAGAAAATTGGTTATGACGATTTAAAATCATTGATTCCGTGATTGGTAGTAACAATTCTTCAAATCAAGTTTGCGAGCTTGATATAAACATCAAGACCATTGTATCTAACCTGTCGCACAACATAGTAAAAACATCGTCATTCACACGTGCTGCTCTCCTCTTACCTAAATTGGGCTCATTGTTTCACCACATACGTGAGGAAATACCGTCTATTGTGACCACTGTATGAACATGTTTTGTAATAAATTTACTATTAAATTTAGCATGTATTTCTCATTTTGCGTTACTGAATAAAATGTGTAATTAAAAAGAGTACTTATGAATATCTTCGTGTACGGATTTATAAAGTTTTAAACTGTACTCTTTCACACATATAATTGCTCTTTATGTAGGTTGTGAAGCTTCTACTTGATTTGAACACACGACTGACGGTCAATCGGGAAAGCATCTCATCCGACGCCAAGCTGTTTGAGCTTTTTAAGCGTCTGTACTCCACCTATCCTGGAGACGTCGGATGTTTCAGCATATTCTTTATGAATTTCGTGACATTAGCGCCTGGAGAAGCAATCTTCCTTGCTGTAATTCTACTCTTTTGGTCTTATTTACTTTGCGCGAACTCTATGTCTAATTTTTTTTATTATACTACGTGTTGGATGCACGAAAACCGCTTACGTAAAATTCTGCCTTACCTCTTTCTTAATTTTGTATATTTTTAATGGACAAGTGTCTTTTAGACTCTGAAGGCTGTCACAGACTTGGATTAGTATCAAGGTTGAGTCTTTGGTTATATCAAAATTCCTGAGAGATGCATCTACTACGGCATCTGATAGTTAATTTTTGCCTCTTGGAATGCACGGGGCGAACTTGCTTTGGAACATGAGAGAAGAGAAATAGACACTTGTTGGCGCGTCAAAGCATGATGCTTCGAGAAAATGGTGCTTTTTAGCTTTGTTGGTTGGAACACTTAAGGAAAACAAGACTGAATCTCAAGCCTCCACCACCTGGTTGAAAAATTAAATAGCGAAAAAGGATTAAGTAAACAACCTTAAGTAAAAATTAACTTTTAGTTGCTTTTTAGTTCATATTTGGCTGTTTTAATGCTGTAGGTGAAATATACACCAATACCACTTTAACTACATTGTGGTACCACACAAGGTGTTTGCATCCACTGTCTACCCGATTATTCCAGATATTTAGACTTCTTTTTACCGATCATTTTTCAATGGAAAGGACATCACACAAACAATTTGACAATCAATATTTTAGCTAAACAGTCGCAAAATATTGTAAAATTAATGTAATTCACAGGTACTGAAACGTATCGACCTTTCTACGACTATCCGCAGAGCACGACGGTGAACTCAGTAACGATGTTTAATCTACAATTTATGTCAGGTATAGAAATCAGACATGCAGCTCTCAACTCTAGTGGTCTCGCGTACATTTTATTTGATTGGAAATGTCGGCTGCACAATTTCTATGCAGTCACGAATATAACTTCTGCATATTTTTTTCATACGTGTATAGGTTATACAATTAAACATTCATTGATTGTGCGGGTGGTGATAACACATTGCTTAGCTCCAAAAGAAAGAATGGCGTTTAATTTAACTCTAGTGAATTCTTCGTGTACTTAGCACAGTTTCCTCAATTTTGTATCAACATTGTAGGTAATTGATTTTTATTATTGCCATCATCATCATCATCATCATCATCATCATCATCATCATCATCATCATCATCATCCTTATTCTCATCTGTGCAGCTATACATCATCAATTAAATATTGATGCCATCATCATCATCATCATCCTTATTCTCATCTGTGTAGCTATACATCATCAATTAAATATTGATGCTTCATTTTAACGTGAACACAAAATTCCATATATGAGTTAAAAATACTTACTAAATAAGGAACTAGTCTGCTTTGAGAAAAGACCTTACACGCATAACAAAAATGAGGTCTTCTTGATCTTTATACAACACATGTTTTTGGCCGATTAAACCGCATAGTAGGGCTATATTAGAACTAAAAACTCCTTGCGGGTTTCACTGCACCGCCTCAGCACAGCATGTGAAAAATATACAAATTTGATGTACACTATCAGTTTCGCAAATATCAAATTGATCCCCTTTTCCAAGTACGCATCGAGTTTGTCTTCATTTTGGCTGGGTGCGAATTCGCCTCTTCCTTCCGACGGCTTCAACATCGTTCATAGTAACAACTGGAAATGAGGTACGATGTAATCGTCGTACCTCATTTACAGTAGTTAGTATGAACGATGTTGAAGCCTGCAGAGGTCAAATCAGTATCCAGCCACAACGAAGACGAAATCAATTCGTGCATAGATCTTTGCGAAACTGTTAGTACAAAGTGACAATACACGATCGAAAATTGTGGTATCCATTACTGTGACGCCCGCACTTCGTAATGCGTCAAAAATATATACAGATTTTATATGGCTTGGCACTACCCGCTGCCAATATTATTTATCCTCCGTATATTAAATGCCTCTGCACAGATACTAAATCCCGTGAAGGTTTATGGTTTTTGTTCACTTCGTCTCTTTGATCGTCTGCAACCTAAGACAGACGAAACTCTACTATAGATTTACCTAGTTTTTAGTTTATATTGGACAGGCTTTTCAACAGCTCAATTTTACCGTCCGTATTTGGTAGCTAGTGCTCATAATCGTTTGTTAGCAGACTATTTTATATAAGAAAACATGAATATAAACCATCCCAACTAGGAATGGGTGCTATAGTATACATTTACAGCCCACATTAACTATACTGCATAAGCCATCATGCAGGATATGAAAGTTTTCCTTACCTGATGGGTCATGCAGGATGGATAAGCGATATTAGACTACTAATCACATCTTCAGTTTTATTCCTCCTCTTTTCCATATCTTTTCATTTTTCCATCTAAAATTAACGCTATTGTAAATGCTTTGAATATGGTAGATGTTTATCTAATCACTCATCAATTTTTTGCCAAATATAGAAAACAGTTCACATCAACTACCGTTCATTAAACCTAGATAAGGTTATCACGTCAACGCATTTGATCTGTGTACATTAAAATTAATGGGTCAATAAGAAGCTCTAGCGTGTACATATTATAAATCAAAAAACGTTATATGCTGTGTATCGGAGAACAGAATGCAGGGTCCTATGGGTACTAAAGAACTGGATGTTTATTTTCTATCTACGCGTTACTGAGTAGAAAACAGTTCACATCAACTACCATTCATTAAATATAGGTCAGGTTTTAACGTCAACGCATTTGATCTGTGTACATTAAAATTGATGGGTCAATAAGAAGCTCTAGCGTGTACATATTATAAATCAGAAAACGTTATATGTTGTGTATCGGTGAACAGAATGCAGGGTCCTATGGGTACTAAAGAACTGGATGTTTATTTTCTATCTACGCGTTACTGAGTAGAAAACAGTTCACATCAACTACCGTTCATTAAACCTAGATTAGGTTATCACGTCAACGCATTTGATCTGTGTACATTAAAATTGATGGGTCAACAAGAAGCTCTAGCGTGTACATAGTATAAATCAGAAAACGTTATATGTTGCGTATCGGTGACAAGAATGCAGGGTCCTATGGGTACTAAAGAACTGGATGTTTATTTTCTATCTACGCGTTACTGAGTAGAAAACAGTTCACATCAACTACCGTTCATTAAACCTAGGTTAGGTTTTAACGTCAACGCATTTGATCTGTGTACATTAAAATTGATGGGTCAACAAGAAGCTCTAGCGTGTACATAGTATAAATCAGAAAACGTTATATGTTGCGTATCGGTGACAAGAATGCAGGGTTCTATGGGCACTACAGAACTGGGTGCGTCTTTATTATCTACGCGTTATTGGGTTCAAACCTCTGGACACACGGCGTTTTCTCAAGCCGATCAATGTGGAGTCAATATTGACCTTAAATCATCGGCTAAGGTATATTTAGCTGAATGGATACCAGTAAACAGCCGACTTTGTGCGGTATGCTCAGAGATGTTCATAAAAATCCGTGCCAGAAACTTTAATCGACGATGCCCTTTCGCTGTATCTGCATACGCTTCCACCGATTGCAGTACAGAAGACATCAAGGCCGCTTTTTCTCATATCTTAATTTTCTATTAAGTAAGGCAAGAAATGTAGATTTAAACTTAGTTATTGGTGACATAACAACTTAAGTTTGACGCTTAAACAAGACAGAAATTCGTTCATGTGACACTACGTCTAATGCACAATGGTAATGGTGAACGACTGTTGGAAAACTGCGCTGAGCATAGCTTATACTTGAGTAGCACAAACTTCAGATATTGTTGAGGCGGCACCGCGCATGACGTTCTCCAGCACCCGGTCAACTGTTGACTTAAATGGACCCTGTAGAAATTAGTTATATATGGCGTTGTTCCATCCATGACTAATGTTTTTTTTGAACATGCATGTCGGCTCGGTCCATGCACTTATCCCTCGCAGTTTTGGCTTCATTTTTGGCAAGTGTATTAAGAGTCATCATGTACAATCATACAAAAGCCAAAAGTCACTAATAGTTAACTGCCATATAACCATAAGAAGCAAAAATAATAATTTAGACACAAATTATTAGTGAGATTTACGAGAAGGGAGAGAAAATAGTACCTAGTTGCTGAGTAAATTTATCTAGATAACTCACAGAAGTGAGGCAAACTAAACCTCTACACAACACCATTATGCCAAGTCAGCATTAGGACAAGGCAACATCAGCAACACGGCTTCCTTGCGGCTTTTACTGTATTACGACATAAACAAATCAAACCTCACAGCTACTTTGACCTACTAGGACAAGAAAGTTACGAAGATGATTCTACTAGATATCTGCAACTAGATCGCCACTGAACTCGATTCGATGCCATATCGCGAAGGGTTTCTAACCAAGAATTATGATACGAACGTGGACCACATCCTGGCAGACGAGTGGGTCCTATACTACACAGTTCCGATGTAAGTGAATTCAACTGTGTCTGCCATGACAAATTTTGCCCACCTTGTTTTTTACGTGAATCTGGTGTCGGATGAGAGACCAGAGCTCTACTGGGCAATCAAATTCAGGACATACGCAAATCATCGGGGCCTGCGGCTTTGCGGCGTATCAGAGATAGGATTGCATCCCGTATTTCTAACTTTGATGGTTCGTCGAGACTAATATTCCACTGTTGATGAAGGCATACTTTCGGGAAACAAAACTGACGCGGGTGCCCAAGAAAATTGGTCTTTGAAGTTTTCAGCTCACCTATCAATATGACTTACTTAATCGGTTATTAAATGGTTTTTAATATCATTTATAGTTACGCTAACTTTTAACATTCTCTATCGTGTTCCGCGAACCATTTGTAATAAACAGTGACTATTACATGACCGCGAACGCTTCTTCCATTTCTTCTGCCTTTCTGATCCAAAAGGATTCGAGATTGACTTTTAGACTGCGCTTAAGTTGGTGTCTTATATTGCGACGAGTTTTATTATGGAATTTGACGCCTTGTTTTAAGTATCTCCATAGATTTTACAGAGACAGAATGATTATTTCTACGGGGGCCTACAATTCCACACACGGTTGTACCTGCATTTTGCATAGTGGAAATTATCTTCGAATTTTCGCCATCAAGACCACTTAGCATTTACTTTAGAATATCTTCATGTTTTTTCGGACGGACAGTTTTTCGAGTTTGCTTACATCTATTTGGTGTTTATTCTTATTTATTTTCCAGAAAAATTTTAGTGCAAATCTACAACGAAAAAGTGCATAGTCCGATTCGACTTAAGTGTTCCAAACAGAACGATAATTCTGGATGCAACCACGCCATCTATAACTAATTGCTACATAATCTATCTGAGACCACCGTTGCCCGGGAGCTGGAGGACGCCATGTAGCGCAACGTCTAACACTACGTCTGAAGTTTTTACTACTTAAATATAATCTATGTTCCGCGCAGCTATCCAAAAGCCGTTCACTATTATCGTTGATCGTCGAGCTTCAATAGTATCTCCAACCCAAATGAAATTCTGCGATACTTAAGCGCCCAACTTGAGCGTTCATGTCTTGACACAGACTTTATCCAAACTTCGTGCTCTACTTAGTAAGGAGCTTAGTTCGGAGTAAAAAGCGTCCATGCTTTCATCCGTGCTGCAATCGTTAGGAGCATATTCAGATGTATTTAAACGTGCCGCACAAAGTCGGACATTTAAAGCGATCCATTCAATTAAGCAAGTTTCAACTCGTGTTCTGAGGAAAATACCAACGCCCCAAAGCTTGAAAAAACTCCGTGGAACCAGATGTTTGATGCCAATAACGCGTAGATAATGACGGTGTTTTCAGTTCTGTAATGCACGAAGGATCCTGTAATCTGGTTTCAGATAAACAACATGCATCAATTTCTAATTTATCCAACGTACGCGCAAGAGCTTTTTGTTATCCAAGATGTTTTGATGTTTGCACATTAAATGCGTCGATGTTAAAATCTAACCTAGGTTTAGCGAATGATAGTCTACTTAGACTATTTTCGATATTTGGCAATCTGATATTGGGCTCAGTCATATGATCTACACCAACCATATTCATAGTATCTAAAAGAGTGTCATTGTTAGATTGAGAAGAGGAAGTGGAAGGAAAGGAGGCAGAATCGAAGATAAAGTTGACTGTAGTAGCCCGATTTCGCTTATCCACCCTACACGGCTCAGCAGATAAGGCGACTATTTTTATACTGCGAGACGGCCGATGCAGTATGTGATCATTGTAATTAATATAGTTCATGGTTATATGTTGACTGTAGAAGAACACTAGGTCGTCCATTCCTAGTGAGGATGGTTTGTATTCGGAGTATTCTTTCTCTTAGATTGTCTGCCGCCAAGGCTAACAAGCACTATCTGCCAAGATGCCAGTGGCCAACGTTTCCTTCAGCAGCCGAAACTTGCTCTTCGCATCTAGAGTGCTTGCTCTTATTCCGTCACTACATATTTAACAATGAAGGTTACTGCACAGTTAAACCAAACTCAAGGCTTCATAAGAAACGAGGTGATGGCTGTGTCCCTTTTAGACTGGCCAGGTATCATGCTGCCATTCCCGGGCTGTCAAGCTTGTGCCTGTCGGTCGTCAGGCCGAAAATTCTAGAGTAAAATTTAAATACATGTAAGCGAACTCGAACAACTGTTTTTCAACCAGAAGCGTAACGTCATTTTAAAATTTGAGCTTATTGTGGACCAAGATAAGGTCCGTGCTGCACAATTCAGGCACTGGTAAATGTAGTATTGTAGGGTGCAGTAGTACTTGTCATTGAATCTCTGAAAATCCGTGAAGATTCTCTAAACTAGACATCAGAAAACTTCTAGGTCGATTTATAATGGTATTTGTAGAGCTATTAGACGCTAAATTAAGCACTGTCAAAGAATTGAATTTGAATTATTTTTGGCCAGAAGGCTGAAAGATGGATAGGTGTTCGCGTCAAGTAACAGCCGATGTTTGTTCAAATGTATTTGTACAATGGGTCCGAAATAAATTAAAGTTAATGCAACAATAAATGATTTTAACCTTAACCTTATAACCGTTGAACTTTTTCGTCTTGCTAAGTGTGCTGGGCACTTCAAAGATCAACTTCCTTAAGCACCTGCATCAATTTCGATTCCCAAATGTATGCCTTCATCAACATTGTGGTACGCTATTCTAGAATAACAATTGAATTTTGAAATGCGATGATTTACTTCTGACCTTATTTAAGGATGTTGGCGATATAATTTGTGTGGCTTTGAGTAAGCTCTCTCAAACTACATGAAAGGACACACTGGTCGCTTGGGGGCGAATGGATCAAACATTTTATCTTTAACAAAATGAATTGTAATTTGTTCGTTAACCATCAAGCTATAAGCTTGACTCCAGTCGTATCTAGGTTATTTGTCTCGATTTTCTTACGCTGTCTCAGCACTTCGTGTAAATCACATACACGATAAAGTCAAGCCTGTTTCCGGCTAAGACGGAGTTGTATAGATAATAATTTTGCTTTAAGACAAGGGTTTGAACAGCGATCGGTATAACTCCGTTGGACAATAACTGTCTTTCTAGACTTCAATGGTGCATGTGATACATTGGATCGCAATTTTCTATTCAATATTTAGTAGAAAAGTGTTATATTCACTAAATTTGTAAATATTGTACTCGCCCTTTATGCAAACGCTCCAGCTGGCATTAAGGTGTAAAATGAATTTTTGCACTTATGCTTCTAGGATGTCCACTTTCACCTTTCTGTTGAATTTTTAATAGATTCTGTTATTTGATATTATCTGGCGTACTTTCAGGCTTCAGAGTCTAAGTACTCCGATCTTGACTACGCGGATGATGTTGTATAGTTCGAATTATGAGATTCTACCCCGATCACCTTGATAAAGTGAGGAGTCGTTTTTTTCGTTTTTCGGTTTAAAACTCGCACCCTCTAAATTTAGGATATTTTTATAGGATCACCCATTACTCACTTCGATTCTGCAGCTGTAGGTGAAGATGACAGGTTAAAATATCTTGGTAGCTGTATCAGTAACTCAGACAATACAAGTGACGCAGACTATATGAGAATTACAAAAGGCTAGGTTATCTTTCTCCAACATTCGCTTCTATGGTCGTGTCTACAATGCATATGTACGTGCAGTTTCATTATACGCTAGTGAGACTTAGCTCCTTAGATTTGATGATTTTAGATAATTACAGGCATTCAACCACCTTTATTTGATAAGCGCAAAACAAATAATTTACCAACATTGAATACCCATCGCGGACATCCGTAGATATATTTACCGATCGGTCAACGAATGTTTACAATTAAAAGCCTCTACAACAGCTGCGTTCATCTCGCATTTAATCTGATCGCCCAGTGCAGTATTTTTTTCTCATTGCCAGATTGCTGTAAGAAACAGGCTGTATATATGTTTACACAGCATTAACACACACAGTAATCTACAGTAAAATTTGGTTATTTTAGGCTGCCTCATTTCTCTATGTTACCCAGGAAAATATCCCCATGTGAACGAGATCCTCTTCATCACAAATCGCTCTTCTTTAATAATTTTTTTTAACATCATTTTTCTCATTACCATTACTTTTTAATATTATTTTGCTTTTCTCTTTTCAAATGGTTATATGGCATTGAATTATTAGCTAATTGCGTATGTTTTTTCGTTGTCTATGTTGGTAATGAGGATAATAATGATAATGGCGATGACATTGATGATAGTCATGATCTTGATGAAGGTGATGAAGATATGGATGATAATGATGATGGTGGTAGTTATGAGGAAGATGAAAAGTATGTAAATGAGGATGATTATGAGACTGATGATGATGATGATGGTGATGGTGATGAAGGTGATGTTGATGATGACAATGATGATAAGGAGGATTATGAAGATGATTGTGATGGTGTTAATAATGATGATGATAGTGATTATGATGATGGTGATGATCAGAAGGATGGGGATTGTTATTCTGATGATGATGGTGATGTTGCAGTTACCACTGCAGAGAATGGGCGATGACGAAATGCGCACAAGCGTTCCAGACTCGGAGAGCAACATTCACCTACTAAGAGAAGGTAGCTATTGAATCCTAAAAACAGTTGCTCCGGACAGGTGATGCTGGTCATTTTGAGACAATAAGCAACCAAACAGTTGTAATATTCTCATTCGCAATTATCTATCCATACTCGAAATTTGTAGCAGTGTAAATTAAGCTTACAATGATTTATTTCTGATTATGATACCGATAAGGGTGATGATGAGGATGGTAATTATGAGGATAACGTTGATGATGATGACGGTGATGAGGATAATGAGTGAGAGTAAGGATGGTGATAGTAGGATAATGAGTGAGGGTAAGGATGGTGATGATTATTATTATTATTATTATTATTATTAATTGTGGATCTTTTTTGAAATCGGTGTCATTGAGATTTCTTTATTTAAGTAATATAGAAGCAGTTTTGTTGTGGATATAAGATAAAGTTTGTAAGCTGCATGATAGATGAAAGCTACCGTAAAAAACCATTTTTTAATAAGTTTTCTACCTTTGAACTTTTATTAAAGTTGATTTTGTACCCGCTTCTTATCTTATATGAACATATTCATACCAGGATTTACAAAGTTGCTCTAATACTATCTTTGCAATCATTAATGATCAGCCCAATTTCTGTGATTAGCATTGGTATTTGTGCGCGCAACGAGGAAACAATGGCCCGTTCGGCAAGGATGGTACGATATATTTCCGTTAGGAAGAAAAATCTGCACAACCTTGGTGGTTAGTATTGCTATTTGTGTAGGCGATGATGAAGCTAATAATTTATGAGATGAATCGTCATTGAGAACAACAAGCAATACCACTATGGTGGTTAGTATTTAGTGCTTGACGAGACAGTTAATGATCTATCTATCCTTAATCGATTTAGGACGGATGCCCAACAAGTGTAGCGTACTTTAAGCGGTAAATTGGTCATTGGTGCAACATGCTTCGCCGCTGGTAAATGTTGACATACATAATGGTCGCAAATCAAGATGTTCAAATGGAGGTGAGTCGTAATTTAAATCTAGATGCAGACCACGGCATATCAGGACTTTTTGTCGAGGAGCGTACAGATGCAGCAGTGCAGCCAGGCGAGCCTAACTACGTAGCTAAGTCATAGTTGTAGTAGTGATGACACATAGCTGATTGATTGTCTGTCTAATTATTATCATGTATATTTTTTGTTATTTTATTTCATACAACCCACAAACATTATCTTTATAAGCCGTTTAATTATTTTTTTCTATCAGCACTTTGCGTTATGCGTATGTATTGTATGTACTTTTATTTTAATTTACATTCATAATGGCGTAGGTGGATGATTGCGTTTGACACCTTATTTATACATTTGAAGTTTCGCTTTGTTGGTTAGCATGTCAAAATATATTTTGTGCGTGTTTATTTGAAATGTTGTTTCTTTTTGAATAAATTAATTAATGGTTTGCACACATAGTAACAGACTTGCATGCCTTCTGTCTATTGAGAGATTTGTCGGCAAGAGTTATAAGATGAGGATTCATAAGCCGACAAGGTTTTATTTTAATTAAACGAAAATTGGTTGCGCGGGCGGTGATAAAAATTGCCATAATGAAAGTTGCGATCTTGATATGAGCACCTGGCCCATTAATTACTCGCATATGTCAGTATAAACTAAGAATTGTATAGTGTAGAAGAGGCCATCCATCCAGTAGACCGGTTTCGTCCTTATTGGGAACTCATCACATACCGGCCAGAATTTTCTGCGGACAGGGCTCTAACCTTGGCACATCTGCTTCGGAATCCGGTGCTCTAACCACTGCATGCCTTCTCTCTATTTAGAGATTTGTCGGCAAGTGTTATACGATGAGGATACATAGGCAAACAAGGTTTTTTTTAATTAAACGAACATTGCGCGGGCGGTTGCGATCCTGATATGAGCACCTGATCCATTAATTACTTACATATGTCAGTATAAACCACTGCGGCAGGGTGGCTCAGTAGTTAGAGCACCAGATTTCGAATTAGACATGTCCATTTTCGAGCCCTGTCCGTGGGAAATTCTGGCCAGTACGTGATGAGTTTCCAATAAGGACGAAACCGGTCTACTGGATGAATTGCCTTTTCTTCACAAAACAATTCTTCTTTTATACTGACATTTGTAAGTAATTATTGGGTCAGATGCTTACATCACGATCGCAACCTTGATTGTAGTAAAGGTTATGTTTTAATGTGTCTAAATCCTATAACAAGCGTCATCCTAGTTGTTTGGACCTCTTAATGAGAATTGAGAGGCAGTCATTATTTATGGATTTGGTTAACTTTATTTACACTAGAAGTGAACGAGCCTACATTATATACGTCAGACAATAGGGACGAACCACAAATGGCATGATGGAGCAAATAGTAGTGTTTAAACAGACGTTAACCACTACAATCATATTCATTTTTAATTATAAAAGTTACATATTGTATCTGCTTCTTTGGTAACGAGTTTCAAAGTTAGTTGTTTTAATAAGTTAAATTAAAACGACTGTTACTATCGGTAGTAGATGAGCTGGTTATTAAGTTATTAATTGGAATATTTCTCATGAAGCCATTTTACTAAAATAACCTTCTCTATTTTTTGTCTTTAGGCGAATGTACCTCATGCCTATCTAAGTGGAGATTGTGTAGAGTGTATGGCGTGTTCGGATAATGTTGTTCGCGCCGGCCTGACGCCAAAATTCAAGGATGTAGATTGCTTGCTTGAAATGCTCGACTATACGCCTACTTGTGCTGAACAACTACGTTTTCGTGGCACTTCACCTGTAAATCTAAATCGAAGAATGCTGACTTCGGAGTCTTATGGCCATACTGATAAAGACGTCTCGTCATCTGGCCTTCAAATAGTCTCATTTGAACCGACCATTGAAGATTTTGCGATTGATATGATTCAGGGCAAAGTATGTGGTGTTGTATGTAATATCTATTTATTCTTTGTTGTGAAGAGCTAATCTATTAGGCACGGCGCACTTATGTTTAGTTATTATAGAATCAGGGATATACCTATTCCAGCTCTAACTGTAGATGTTATATCGCTTACACATTCATTTCAGTTTGGCCAAAAGCTACGATTTTAATCTGTATGTTACGTTAATTAACGAATTCAATAGCGCGTTTGGGACAGAGTGCAGGCTCCCGATGAATTACGTTATCCAATAGTACGGAAATCGCTAACTTATGTGTTTCGCAAACTCCAATTTCTATAATGAGTTATGCGCAAAAATTTATGGTTTTACGATAAGTCAACTAATATCTGTTCCGATTCCGACTATATTTATGCATTTCTACATATGGCAACTCCGCAAACATCATTATGTGTACCATATTAAGTTGGCATATTCATCATATTAAGCTATCCTTAGGATGAACGAGATAAACACATGGGACTGGTAAATAAGATGGGTTAATAAAAATCTAAATTATCAAAGTAGATATGTGATTAAACGAACATTGGTTGCCCGGGAGGTGAGAAAAATTACTTTAATCAAGTTTGCGATCTTGATATAAGCACGACCCATTATGTGCATAATATTTTCAATATAAAATAAGCATTCTATAGCGTTGAAAATGCAATTCATCCAGGAGACCGGTTTAGTCCTTATTATGAACTCTTCATGTACTGTCCAGAATTTGCCGCGAATAGGGTTTGAACCTGGGCACGTCTGCTTCGGAATCTGGTGTTCTAACAACTGAGACACCTGTAGCAATGGACACATTTGAGGACGCACAAAAGGTCCAATTTAGGACTGACATGGATTCAACAGAAAATCCTCGCAGAAGTCAAGCACTATGATGAAGCAGTCGGCACAATGATAACAACTACCTCCGAGCCGCAGATGTGAACATAAAATAATAAATATTTGTATTTTTGTTTTACCAAATGAATCCGCATTATTCGAGCAAAATACTATAAATAATTTAATAAAAATAAGGCATTTGTGTTGGGGTAAATAATATGGCTTCAGACGGATTCGAAAACTTAGTAAGCGTATTAACTACACAAATGAACACTTTGACTGCGAAGAAACAAATCATAAAGTCTCGGATGGATGACACCCTAATAATAAATTCTGAGAGAATCCGCATGAAGATCCAACCATTATAGGTGAAGTCAACAATCGCGATCGCGCCTAAGAGGAAGCATGCACAAATATTCCGGTCTTTTCATTCGAATCGGCAAGTTTTTTCCGACCGTCATCAGAATTTAAGCCAATGCTTGCACCCTTGGATGTTGATTGGCTACACTTGTGGTTCGAAAATTTAAAGCCTCAGTTCGAGCACAAGAATTTTCATTAGAAACACCTATTGTGCGCGTGACTGTCCAGGAATTTGTTGACCGGACAGTTGCAATCAAGTTGGACTTGCCTGTCGATCGGACGTATGAACAGCCAGGCCCCTGGAGGTGTTTTCAGAATTGTTTAGAATGAAACCGTAACTGGGTGAGATGCCCCCTTGATACCATGGCACGCATCAAGCGGTGGTTGTCCAAACTACCGGAGTCTTTGCGCGGTTTGCAACCGCATGAGGCCATTATGTTTATTTTGCTGGATCCTACGAAATATGGCGCAATATCAAGTGCTCAGGGAGGCCTGGTAGAAATTACTCAGGCTCATCAAATTTCGGCCATGACGACCAACAAATCGGCAGCTGCGAATCCAAGCACGGGTACCATTACAACATCCGGCAAAGTGGCATATCTTACCGGAATTCTTCGCGGCATAATCAGCAATTCCGATACAGACGGCGACAGCCAGTGGCTTGAAATCAAGGTTTATATATAAAGACAACAGCTTCGACCAATGCATCGTCTAAATCGGTATAGTGCTCCTAGAGAATGGCCAGTTCAATGGGGAAATAGGGTTTACTATCTCACCAATAAAGATAGTCGAGTTCGTACCAAAAATATAAATTCTTTGGAGGCTCAGATTTGTAAATCGAGAGAAGACCAACAGAGCACCCTAACATTGTTCAGAACTAGATGGCCTTCGAAGAAAAATAAGTATGGGAAACGTTGCCACATTTAAGAATTTTTATTAAAGCTAAAGTTTTAGAACTCTTCAACGGACAGCCATTAATAATGCAATTGAATACTGGAGCTGATGTTTCGGTATTACCAATGACCTGGTCTTTAAACGCAAAACCTACGAGAGAAAATTTGTGACAGGCATTGGGTGCGTCGATGGTATCTGCGGGCGAATGGAACATTGAATTATTAAAAAATGAAAATATCTACCATATGCCTTATGTTGTAACGAATATTGAAACGCCCTTATTGGGACTTTATTTCATTAGGAAATGACTTAAGACGATTGTCAAAATAAACGCATATGCCTCTCGAGGCCGGAAAGCACGAATATCTTAAAGTCATTATATACCCATAAGGTGAAGGATAAGACCAGTTGTCTGTCCGGGTGGTGGAAAGAATTTCAATCAACAATATATTCTAACCTCCTGATTGCCGTGAATGTCTATGGCCGACGGTCGACGACTTTAAACTATGGCTAGAGTAAAATGAAGGTTACGAATCGCCAAAAGTATTTGGTGCTCCAAATAAATTAGCAGCAGCGACTCGAGCAACATAAGACATGATAGAGGCCTGCGTTCTTGAACCATCATC
Source organism: Eudiplozoon nipponicum (assembly GCA_029291075.1). Lineage (NCBI taxonomy): Eukaryota > Metazoa > Platyhelminthes > Monogenea > Mazocraeidea > Diplozoidae > Eudiplozoon > Eudiplozoon nipponicum. Next base: position 51,035 of record JAQBSW010001230.1, on the reverse strand, counting down.
ATCTGTTTTGCGAGCTCCCACGGTTGACGTTACGAAAAGGGATGGTTTGCTCCGATCGGCTGCTGATTTTCAGTAATTAAACTCGGTGATTAAACCTGACCCGTATCCCATGCCGGCTCTGCGTGATCTGTTCCTACAGATAGCGGGAGGCAAATTGGCCTGCAGCCCGAAGATCGGTTTAAGTTAGCGGTGCAGGTACCCCAAGGTCATTTCCAACTCATTAGAGTATCACTTGGTTTTAAGAACGCACCGAAAGTATTCCAAAGAATGATTGACTCTTTCGTGTCCGACTTTGTACGTAGACGACGTTATTATATGAGCCATTACTGACCACCAATTGCGTATTGGTTTACAGAAGATGTTGTCCTTAGCCGTAGAATGGCGATTAAATTTTAATCCAGAAAAGTTCAGATAGGTCGCAAGGTGTGGTTCATGGATTGCTCAGTTTCAAAGGAGAGATATACGTCATTAGATTCGAATTTACATCCTATTAATGAATATCCGGTGTCTTCTACTAGAAAGCAATTACGTCAGTTTATTAGTACAGTGAATTTCTGTAGACCATATCTCGCAGGGTTGGTGGTTATGCAATAACCCTTGACTAAATTCGTTAGACGGAGGCCCAAGAAGTGTTTCTACTATGTAAACAGAAATTAATAGACACAGCTATATTGATTTCCCAGTAGGTTACAGACGCGTCAGATATTGACATAGGACTAGTGTTACAAGTGGACGGACGTCCGGAGCAATATATAAGTCGCACACTCACTAAGGGAGAGCAAAAATATACCGTCACAGAAAAGGAATTACTGGCCGTAAAATGGACACTACGAAAGTTTGTGTTTTTTCATCGATGGACATATGGACGTCTTTACCGACCAAACTAAATTTGGGCGAGCGGGCCACGCAATTTATATTATCGACAGCTACAGGATTGACTCCAACAACCATGGTTTATGGAGGGCATATTAGACTGCCAGGTGAATACGTAAACACAGGATCCTATAAGCGCTGTACAATAGCGGATATTCAGGAGCGTCTAAAACAGTTAACTGGATATGGAGGCGCCACACAGCGACAAGACAATATAAGACGACCTAAACGCACTCACCTAAGGGACGGCGATAATGTCATGGTCGCGAAGGTAGAACCCATGGTTCTGTGGGCAGTCAATGATGGTCCGTATCGTCTGAAAATGGTGGACGAATAGCAAAATAAGTTATCTTTAACGTTTCCGATGGACCACGAGCTGTCGCACTTGATCGATTAAGTAGAGTGCCAAGACTGACCTGAGGTGGGGGGAAGATGCAGCAATAGCCATCTTTGAGGCCGAGAATGCACCAAAGGGTCCCATCTCGTCCCGGCATGAATTCAACAGAAAGTCCTCGCAGAAGTGCACGTATTTTGATGAAGCAGTTAGCAAACTGATGGATGCAGACTTTGAATCGCAAAAGTGAACAAAATAATAAATATTTGTATTTTTGTTTTTTTTAAAATTGATCCTCTTTATACCTGCAAAATCCTATAAATAATAGATTAAATATAAAGAATTTTTGTTGAGTTAAATAGTATGGCTTATGACGGATTATTAGCTACAGAAATGAGCACTTTAACTGCGGAGGTAGGGATAATTAAGCGTCAGCTGGATAATACATTATTAATAAATTTTGGGGGAATCCGCATAAAGACCCAACCATTATAGGTGAAGTCAACACCACCCTGCCGCATAGTATACAACATTTTCAGTTATTTACTAACTAATCTAGCTAGGGTAGTCTTTTTTCTTTTAGGTGGATCTCATATGGCATCCCTTTAGTCCTGAAGTTCCAATTAACCATCCCCAATCTGTCATTATTGAACAGACATCACACTACATGCGGAAGCGTGTGTAGTATGCGGCAGGGTGGTTCAGTGGTTGGAGCACCAAATTCCGAAGCAGACGTGCCCATGATGGAGTCCCTTCCGCGGCAAATTCTGAACAGTATGTTATGAGTTTCCAATAAGGACGAAACCGGTCTATTTGATGAATTGCCTTTTCTACAGTATGCAATTCTTAGTTTATACTGAAAAATGTATGTACATAAATGGTTTGAATTTTATATCAAGATCTCAACTTTGATTAAAATAAAAGTAGATATCTGTTTAGTTTTCTTCTCTTATCTCACTTGTTGTAAAACACTGTTCCCATTTTTTTCTTTACGTCTTTTACTCATACAATTTCATGTACTTTATTATTTTTTTAATTGTAAATTATTCTACCTTAATACATTCAACTCTGATTTGTCGTGTTTCCGATTTCTCTTATTTTCGCTGAATTAAATTGATTCCAGCTTGATTCAACAAATCCCCTGATCTTTTCTTTAAAATTAATGCAGCTTGACGCCTCATGCATAAATACACACACGCACAGACATATAAACATATATGTACATATATTGAGATCCTCTGCATATTGTTGGTATTCCAATGATTTTTGTCACTGCTGATGTTATTTTCTGTACTTTGTTTTTGTTTCTCGTTATATATTATTTCTTTCTGGCATAGTAAACATCTTATAGAATATGAATCTGCTAACATATTCTGTTTAAAACTTTCGAACTGTTTCTTGTTTAAAATATAGAACGACTAAATGTGCTAGTGTCTTAGTTTTTACTATTTCACATTTTCGCTAAAAGTTTATGCGGTGCGATTGGAAATTTTTATCATCGTAATTATGGTTAAAATTTTAAATGAACCAAAATTTTACTTGTAAGATATCCATATTAATAATTAGACATAATTTACTTGTAAAAATTTAATTAAAATAGTTAGCTACAACTTATTTTTTAAATATTTATTACAAACAATCAATCATGGTTTGATATTAAAAGAATGAAAAAAAATGTGAAACTGGATTAATCGAAATTTCCTGATCTGTTTATTGACTAACACAGTCTGAATTTCAGTTGTTTTGTTTCATGAAGATATTTCGGCGACCGTTTTTGGCCGCCTTCTTCAGTTAATCTATCATCACAGGTTTTACAAAACAAACTTTCTTCATTAGATTGTTTTGTAAAGCTTGTGATGATGGGTGAACTGGAGAAGGCGGCCGAAAACGGCCGCCGAAATATCTTCATGAAACAAAAGAACTGTAATTCAGCTTTGTTAGTTAAAACGCAGATCAGATAAAAAGGATTGTTTCTCGAGACGAATGAATATGGTTTTATTCATTAATTATTAAGCGCTATTGTTTACCTAAACTATGATGTAAAAAGTTTAATGCCCATTCTGTCTATAATTCATAATTTTCTCTTTAAATATTGTCGCATTTTGTGAATTTTTGGGCACATTTTAATTATCAGTTTACTATATTTAAATGGTCATTCTTAAAGAAGCTGAAACAATTTTTATTCTCATGATTGATTATTCTGAATTATCATGAGGTATTGGTTATCAGTGCAGGAATTATATTCGCTGCCTTAGTGTAACATTGCTGTCCATTCTGTATTCTGAGAGAATTTCTTCCAAACCTGGATTTACTAGAGTAACAGGTGTTCAGAAATAGTTTTAATTCTCAATTTTCGTGAACTATAAAGTACATTGAAATCCATCGTGTTGGTACCATGTATCGACTCGGCAACCACAGTGTTTGTACCATGTACGTTTTCGGTACTAAAATTTTGATATCGGGTACTGACACAATAGCCATAGTGTTGGTATCCTTTACGGACTCGGTATATATAGAGTGAATTAGCGTTGAAGTCGCACTTTCGAGACTTTATATGGTGTTAGCTTAACTCATGCATGTTTACACATTCGTATAGCAGATTGTACTGTCCTATTTCCCAAACTACTCACCAAAATATATAGTGGGTAAAAGGCGTAATACCGGCTCCTACAGATGAGTGGCCAGTAAGCTCGAAACGAATGCGCAGGAGATTATACTTTTCAGTGCAAATACCCACTTATAATCGCTTGTATATTAGTTCTCTCGGGTTACAAGCATTGTCTAAAATAAACTAGTATTATAATAAATTATAATTGTAATTCGACTTTGTTTTATTCAATTATGATATTAACGATTTCTCTAGTTGATTTTGAAATAAAGTCATTCATAATATGCATTTAATTCTAAACTACGTCATTTCCTTCGCGATGTTTGTTCTGTTTTTTAAACCGTGTACAATACATACGCTCTTCTGGCCTGAGCATTAAGAAACATAAAGGGATTATACCCAAACTTATCAATTTAAATAGGTTTATTTTATCATTACTAATTGCAGTTTAAATTAAATAAATTGACGCGACATTGGGTATTAAAAAATCAACTAATCTTTACTTTGACCAACACTGAATTTCTCCTAGTTCTTCTTTCCAATGAAAAAAGTGTTTGTATCGTTTCTAGTCCACAGCTCATTATGCCAAATAAGGCTAAACTAATAAAGCAAATTTAAAAAGTCTTCTAACTCGTTTCATCTATACTTCTGACCGTCTAATCTCATAATAGTTACTGACGTTTCCCTAGATATTCTCCAGCCGCGTCTGTGTGCAAATGCGTCTAAAGCTAATAATTATTCAGTTAAATATTAATATATACATTTATACTTCCATCTAAGCTAAACTACAGTGACTGGATTTTAATTTACCTTTCGGATGCATCAGACTATTTTACAATTGTGTTACCAAGTGAACTGGCTTAATTATGAGTGACCTCACTGGTTAGGAAGCCTTTGTAAACTTGTACAGATTTGTAAAATCATGCCAGGATAAGTGCCCAAAAGGAGATAAAATACAAACATATGTTAAGCGACCGTTACATTATAATGTTCTCGTCAAATATTGGTTTGGTTTACCAGATATTAACACTCATTAAAGCAACAAATTGATGATTGATGACACGTGAATTTGTAATGGATATCGATGTAGACATAGATCTAATTTCTTGTCTTCCTTAAACCACATACATGCATACATGTATGTACTCATACACACACTTGCGAACAATTAAGCATCTGTCTATCTTTTTATATATTACTTTGAGCTCAAATGGAGCGATAAAGGTTTTGTCGTCAATTTTTTGTTTATTAATCTTGTTATACTTCAGTGTTATGGGGTACTTTGAGGAATACTGTGATAAAGATTACAAAAAATTTTCATCGAAATATTGGTGGTTTAAATGTAAATGACATTGGAGCCAATTATTCAAATTAAAAAGTTTCCCGCTAATTTAAGATGGACGTCGATAATTCACATATTTTCCATTTATTTTCTGTGTAATTCCTTGTTGACTATGGTCGAATTCTTTTCGGTATTTTAATATTTCGTTAAAATCTCCCGGTGTTGCCTTCAGAACCGCTCTTTGTAGTCACTATTTGTTAGTTTTCGTTGACGAATTTCGTTCTCTAAGACTATAAAGAGCGCGATTCTAAAGTAAACAGTTGGTCCATCCTCACTAGTTTTACAAAACAAACTAATGAAGCAAGCACGTTATTTCCTCTTTGTTTGTTTGTAAAACTGGTGAGAATGGACCAACTGAAAAAGGCTGCCGGTAAAAGCAGCCGAAATGAAAACTACTGGAACAAAAAAATCTGCGTTAGTCGAAACGCAGTTCAGGTAATTACAATTAATCCTGTTTCGCAAAAAAAAATTTCTTTTGAGGTGGTAAGTTTGATGGATAAATTAAAATACCAAATCGAATTTAAGTTCTGTTCACAAATAATTATGCAAGAAATTACATAGGCAATATATAAATAGAGTTAATTGTTGCTTAAGTCGAAAAACGGCATTTCAAAATAATAGAGACTAGGCCGTGTAGTCATAAACGGTTTAAAAAATAAGCCAATTGTACAAAATTTCACCAAATCTAAATTTTTATGTAGAAGTTATAAGATAACTTTGAGTGACTATGGTTGAAGTTGAACCACAATTAAAGTGTGTTTTTCTTTATACGCTCCTTTACGCTAACTGTTTAGCATTTAATTCGTATTGATAATTTTTCTGGTAATGCTGATTATTTTTTGCAAACAGGCAATGTCTATTAATGGCGAAAATAGGTCTATTGAATTCGATATACCAGCGGTAGATTCAGCATCTATTCTACTGTTTATAGAAGGCATCGGTGCTTTGCGTTGTGATGACACAAAGATGTGAGTCGATTTTATCATTTATATCTTCAAAAAGAGTCATAGCGTATTTCTTGCGCACGAAAATGTTTTATTACGCAATGTAGTTTATCTGATAAAGTCAACTATGCCATCATTAACTTCTCGTCATCTTCACATACATAAATACAATAGCATTGTAGAACTCAGGCTTCACTTCCACGTAAACATGATAAATACGAAAATAATGATAATAATGATAGCAATATTAATTGAAAGAAAATTTATGCAAAAGAGAAACGCATAATTATCTAGGAACGAGTGTCTGGCCTACATGTAGAGATATACCTAGACAACACACACAAACTAGGCTACCGTAATATCTACAAAACATGACCTGGACAATATCAACATTGGTAATATAGTTTTTGCAGTTCTCACTTTTATAGCTTCACAAGCAATAACAAATTTTTGAATTAAATCTGCCGAAAAAATCATGGCCAGCAAGAAGGTGTCTGCTTGAAGCTTCAATCAAATCATCACTGTTCATGGTGCAAGTCCATATCTCGCAAGGTTTCCGACAAAGGTGAGCCAGTGGATATTATCCTAGTAGACAAACTAGTCGTATTCTACCAGCTTTAATTGTGAATAGCTTACGTTGTCTTTACCATTTCAAAATCTGTCCTCTTATCTGTCTTACATCAATCTAGTTCTGGTTGTGAGAATAATGCTTTACTAATAATTCTTCTTTATAAATCGTTTTAAGTTGTTTTTTTCCAGTTTAGTGAGCTATTATGATCCAAGTATATAATCCCCTCTTGGCGCGAATGGAAGTGGTCAGCTTATAATTGTCACAAATCTACTAAGGCATTCGAATTTCACGAAAAGGCTTTTTTTCATATGAAAATACTGAGTAAATTTATTAAATAGGAAAATCTGAAATTTCACAGTTCCTATTTTAATGTTGAAATGTCATATGCTTCATAATCAATATATAAACGAAGGTCTAAGTCTCTCCCTCGTTGGGTTGTGGAAGAGCCTCTACGTAAAAGGCAGAATTTATTAGGCCTCCACGGAAATCCCGCATATTGTTACCCAACCAGGTAGTGTGGCCTTTTTGCTATCTAGCAGTTTATCAAAATCCTTACATTATTGAATAAAGTATGCTAAATTTTGCATAAAATATTACTCCTGTGCAGAGAAAACGTGCATAAACTGACTGTCGATCATTCCACCTATAACAACCAACAATTCGTGGACAATTTACTAAAGTGGATTTTGGTCTTAATTAACGTTTAAATAGCGTTTTGGATCTGCACGAGCTTATTGCCGCAATTTGGAGAGCGGAATCCGTGAGAATTATCTGTACCCGTCCAAAAATGTTGACACTAGCACTCGTGCCAACTATTATGGTATCATTTATTATGATCAAGGTTGCGATCTTGATAAAAACACCTGACCCATTAAGTACATACATTTGTCAGTATAAACTAAGAATTGTATAGTGTAGAAAAGGCAATTCATCCAGTAGACCGGTTTCGTCCTTGTTGGGAACTCATCAAGTACTGGCCAGAATTTGCCGCGGACAGGATACGAACCTGGGCACATCTGCTTCGGAATCTGGTGCTCTAACCACTGAACCACCCTGCCACACACTACACACAGTTTTCACTCATATACTAACTAATGTAACTCGGTTAGTTTCCTTAATTTCCAATATGGAAGAAACCGGCCTACTGGATGAATTGCCTTTTCTACATTACAGTTCTTAGTTTATACTGACAAATTTATGTACTTAATGGGTCAGGTGTTTTTATCCGAAACGCAACTTTGATTATAGTAAATGTTATCACCGCTCGCGCAACCAATTTTCGTTTAATTGTATAAATGTTCATTTCAATACTCTTTCACCATGTAATGTGGCGTCTGTTCAGTAATGACAGATTTAGAATGATTAGTTGGAACTTTGGGTCTAAATGGATGCCATATGAGCTCCACCCAAAAGGAAAAATAGAATAACCAATTTACATAAGTTAGTATATAGCTCAAAATTGTGCTTAGTGTAGTGTGCGGCAGGGTGGCTCAGTGGTTAGATTACCAGATTCCGAGGCAGACGTGCTCAGGTTCGAGCCCTGTCCAGTAAATTCTGCCAGTACGTGATGAGTTCCAAATAAGGACGAAATTTGTCTACTGGATAAATTGCCTTTTCTACACTACAATTCTTAGTTTATACTGGCAAATGTATGTACTTAATGGGTCAGGTGTTTATATCAAGATCGCAACCTTGATTATAATAAATGTTATCACCGCCCGCGCAACCAATGTTCGTTTAATTATTGTGGTATCAGTCTGCTCTTTATTGCGTGAAAGTGATCCCTGGTGTTAACCTATTAGGAATTCGCTAATAACGCGAGTTCCAACTAAGACAACCTAGGAAAGGTTTCAACCAGGATTTGTATGTATAGTCCAAATTCATACATCCCACACACTGTCGAGTTGTGCTACTAGTGTGAGCCGCTAACCTTTATTGTTTTTTTTTACTATACTTGGTCGCTTTTGATTCGTTTAGTAATGATATTATAGAAGGCTATGTTCAATGATGGCGTCCTGGCCAAAAGTTTTGTTTTATGAAGATTATAAAGAGATATTGACGTGTTTTTGCACAATATAGTGCTTTTCTAAACCTTCCTGAAATGACAAGGATATTTTTTTATCCCTCCTTGTCTGTTTATATTGTAAATGAATTATCTACTGAGGTCACTACAACAATCCAATGTGAGATTGTTGATGGTGGCCGTCGCTTTAGTCTCGAATACACTGAAGTTCCTGCTCTGATGCTGGAAAATGAAGACGAGATCCTGAGAGAAATTATTTGCGTAGACGTGCTTCCGGTACGGGTTTAATCAAAATATCTCAAAAAAGGTTGACATCTCGTTCTGATCGTACTGAACGACGCCCTGCTGTAAGTTAACGAATTCATCTACCTAGAATCTCTGGTGAAACCAGACGAATCGGCTTCTACTGGGATTTCCAGGCATATAAGCTTTGCTGTAACTGACTTTGGTTGAATATACAAACCACTCGAGTATCTCACCCAATTTACTAATCACTAAGCTCAAGAAATTCAAGTCAAGTATACTGTTTTTCCCTGATTCATGTTGCAGATACTTCGTAGATTACCAAATATAGCTGTTTGCTTCGGAATGAAATTATTAGTTGATGTATCCGCTCAATCATTTTCTTAGCTGATTTCCATTGGAGCGCCAAAACTGTTATTCAAGGGCAAACTTTATGAGCATTCTTTTATATTCAACTGACTTGGTTGTAGAACGCTGATTTCGTTGGGTGAATTGTTGACGGCTGAACCACAGGAGTAACTATCACTCTTCCTTCATATATGCTTTCAATATTTTTTCTTGATTATGCTGCATCTAACCCTCACTAACAAAGAGACATTTGGATGGGCGAAGAGCTCCTACAGTCTAGCGGTAAGCAGGATCCAGTGAAGAGGCATGGTTAATTTTTCCTTATTAATATATGTTCTTCTGAAACGCACTGTGCAGAAAATGTAGACACAAGTTTATGTACGTAGTTATGTAAGTTAAACGTCAGGTTGCATTAAACGTGCGTGAAATTGATGGAACATGCATGTATACATAAACGGTGATCTAACCTTTTCACACAATGGATGCCAGAAGAGACTCTTCCAATAAAGCAGAGTTCACAAGATTCTCTATTGTACTCTTTTGCGCTAGATTCTCAGAAAATGTTGCACATACAAGTGTTTTCCTTTTATTAAATTTACAATGCGATATGATCAAAAGACATATTGCAAATAATTTGTCCAAGCATACGATTAAGGTGCTGCGCATCTAATAACAAATTAGTTCAAATTTGATCAAAAGGATAAACCAAGCACAGCATGAACGGAAAGTATAATCTCGTGCACATTCGTTTCGTGCTTACTGTGCACTAGATTATTATTTCTGTTCATGCTGTCTTTGGTTTATCATTCTGGTCACGACTGAAATAATTTGTTACTACGTTCGCAACACCTAATACATACTTGCATATATATTAGCTCTTCGCAACAAGCAGTATTTAACTGTTATATATTGAATTGAATGATGTCATGCTTACCGAGAAATGTGATAACTGATAATGATCAAGGCCAGGAGTGGATTTACTGGAGTAGCAGGTGTTCAGAAATAGTTGTAATTACCCTGGTGAAATATAGCATACATTGATGGTCCATCATGTTGGTACAATGTACCTTTTCGGTACTTTAATGTTGGTATCGGTTACTGACACAATAGCCATAGTGTTATATCCTTACAGACTTGTAGAGAGAGAGATATATATATATATATATATATATATATATATATATATATATATATATATATATATATATATATATGATGTCCATTCCTTTTTAATTAAACAGTATTCTTATAATTAGGAAAACACAAATAACAAAGTGGATAAAGGCCATTTATTTCGTGAATACTAATCATCTCTTATACAATCATACATATTTATACATTTTGGGTTTTCATTTGATTATGCTAGTGGTAACAAATCTGACTCGTTTTTACTGCTGTTTCTTGTTTTCGCTAGTTGGTGAGTGTGTATGCGTTTGTGTTTGTGTGTATATGTGTTTGCATGTAAAGGTCATTCTCGCAGTATTGCGAAGTGATGTCTGAGATCTTGTCATTATTGTTTTGATAGCTTGAGAATTAACCATTTGTGCGCATTGTTCACTGTTACATATACAAGTGCTATTTTCCCAGTATAGTTGATCGTTTCACCTCGTTGCGCAAAGTTTTCACGTGGTAACAACGCCAGTGTTGATTGCAGTGTTAAACGCTCACATTGTTTGGAGACTTCTGTCATCGTATGCGCCTCTGTTATTTCCACTTCAGTTTGTTGCCAATCCCATTGTATGTTTGTTGATTCTAGTCGAGGGCCTGTTTGTTCTTGGCTGGATACTAGTAGATTGTTGTTAAATTTTGTTATTCTTGGCCAGTCGATAAGAATATCATGTTGATGAAACTTTTGAATATTAAGGTCAGGTGCTTGTTGTTTTATGTTATTTGTTGTTATTTGTGTTTTCCTAATTATAAGAATATATATATATATATATATATATATATATATATATATATATATATATATATATTATAGTGTGAGTTAGCATTGACGTGGCATTGTCGAGACTTTATATGGTGTTGAAGGTTTCACTACTGCAGATTTAAATATTCGTCATGACATTGTACTGTCCACATCTCTCACCCAAATATATAGTGGTTAGCAAACCGGCTCCTACTGATGTGTCACAGGCACGAAAACGAGGTGCATGAGATTATACTTTCCGTTCATGCTGCCTTTGATTTATCCTTCTAGTCACAACTGAACTACTTTGTTACTACGTTCGCAACACCTAATTGCATATGTATTAGTTCTCCGCCACAAGCAGTATCTAATTGTCATACGATTAATGATCTTAACCTTCTGCGTTTCTAGACATTCAGTGTAGTTGCCTTGGTGATGTGTTGGATATTGATGCTTACTTCTCATACCGCCCAATCAGCATAATTGGTGTACCCTAATTATGTTACTACGCTGATAGTACGTCAAAGAGCAGTTGGTGTAGTTTGTTTAATGGACTTTTCACATCAAAATCCGAACCTCTTGTGTCTTTCACCGTTATAGCGCTATTTGCGAATATATAGATCTTCTGGGCAATCGAATTGTGGGCCCATGTTAAATGTAATTTATCCGGCACAAGTCGTGTGGGCCTATTTACTTTTCTAACATGGAGCACTTATTGGCGGATTTAAAAGTGCTGCTTAAAATTATAAATATGATTTTTTTATCATCTTGTCCGAAATCCAGCCTTTTCTTCTCTAATGTGCTTTTCTTGATGCATTGGGACGGCGTAACATTACTGAAGCACATAACCCATAAATTACCGAAGTCAAACATATGTTGAGATTGTAGTTAAAAGTATTACAAGTCTTTTTGAATATGGGAATGCTGGTCAATTTATCATAAGCAACCAACTTGGTCTTCGCTTTCAATCGATCAGTCATTGCTATACAAATTGTGTTACTATCGTTTTTAAGTAAGTTCGGTACCGTATCATTTGACAAAAAAGCATTGTTACGTTTAAGATACATAAACCATCACGCCGAATCTAAGGTTCAATCTGTAGTGTTGAGCCAACCAGTTCATCAGGGTGCACTTTAACGTGCTGTAGACTTTGATTTAGTTATGGAACATTGTTTGCATTGGCCGAGGCTCGGTATGAGAATTTAATTGACAAAACATGCCTACCAAGCAACGGTGACAACTCTGATAGATGGGAAGAAACGCATGCGACGTAGGCCTGAAATCTCTCGGCTGGACAGTATTTGTTTCGGCATCATTCACTAAATCGTGCTACACCGTAACCTCACTAAGTAGAGCTATTTATTCAGGAGGAAAGTTTGCGTGAATAACACGACCATTAGTCTCCATTATAGATTCTTTTCAAACCCAACACGGGTAAGGGGAATATTCACTTGTACCAGAGATTCATGACCACCCCAAACAGGATATTGAAAACCTGCTATGTATGAATATTTTTTCATCAAAATGATAATATAGCTCATGTTATCTATTGTCCTACAAAGCGATAGTTGTCCTCGTTTATTTAACGCGGCACTTCATGTGGATAATAACGAAGCTACTACCTTATCCTACTGCAATAATTTTCACTTTCTGATGTTTTATGACTAAGTTTCTACACCGCTTTAAGATCAAATCGATTACCAAGCCAGGTATTTCGTCTATTATTACGCGTGAGGCAATACGTTTCAGTAACACAGTACCACTTAGTGTTAAATGGGTAGTGACGGAATAGAAGCAAGCGTGCCAGATGCGAAGAGAAGATTTTGGCCACTGGCATCTGGGCAGATATTGCTCATCAGCCTTGATTGGCAAATCATCCAAGAGAAGGAATGCCCTGAATAAAAACCATCCACACTAGGAATGGGCGATCGAATGTTCTTGTACAACTCACATTCAACCATGAAATTATGGTTATGTGGCAATGTAATATTAGTTACTAGTGGCTTGCAAAGCTGTGCATGATGATGTGAATAAGAGTGTACGGAGACAGAAAATGGCTAGCCTTCCTTCCAACGATTCCTGACATCCACCGGAGTTATTTCGGTGGTTTGGAGAGCAGGACATGAATTTAGTGTTTTCCAACTGTGGGTCATCCGTAGAAAGGGTTGACGGCGATGAAACCTTAAATAGCGGCTATATAGAATTGGTCTGCTCATAGATTTTTCTCTTTATTAGTGCCTCGTAGCGCTCATTTGGCAATGACCTAAACCAAGCCGTGTGAATAAATCGATTAACAAAGTAGTCCAGACACGTATTATGTTGCATTCCTACGAAAATTTTATGTGTATTCATCTTGATATACAACATAATTTTGAGTTAGCTGGATCTTATTTCCAAAAGGTTTATAAGTAATACTATAAACAACCAATGGATTATGGTATGGAAACATTTTATAGTATAACTACCATGCTCAACCTAAGAAGCCCGCTTATCCCTCAGCATGTATCAGCTGTAGTGAAGTTAATCAAAAAGTTCCCTTTTTAGGCATCTTTTTGCTCACGTTTATCATTTTAAAATGTTTTTTATTCTTTTAGAGATGTTCGACGTGGCTCGATAATATTCGCATACGCCAACAAACAACTGAGATTAGAGTTAAACTGTGATCAACCAAAAGGTGTATGCGTGTTCAGATCTCGCGCAAATGTGAAAAGCGAAGCATGACCGTTTTTTTTTTACTTTGAATTAAAAACATTCATGGAATCTTGAAATAACCACGTATCCACTTTCTCAAGAAGTCGCATAACAAATGAAAATTTGAATTAGTGCTTACTCCATGTCTACATACTTGATATGAGTAACTGATATCCCCATTCGCGCACTCAATGGTTGCTTTTCTGGCGTTATCTTTGTGTGTGCAGGACTGTTTAACTTTTTACTTCTACGTAGCTACTTTAAACCATATCATATGCTTGCTTATTTTTATTTTTTGCTTATATATTATGACGTAGATACACAGATTGTATTTATTTTCTTTTCCGGCTCAATACCAGTGGAATTGATCAACTTTAATTTCCCGTTTACCATTATCAGCCATGCACTCGAGGTAGCATAATTGTAGATCGGGCTAAATGAGCACATTTTGTAATATCATTTGAAGCATCTATTGTGAAGCATTTTACGATTCTTTATTAAAAGTGACATTTTGAGTCTTAATCTACTGTCAGCTAAAGGCGCAATATACAAAATAATCGCAATCAGGACCATAATAAGAAAAACTTTTACTTTAGCAGTTAACTTATGCCTAAGTGCCGCATAACGATGAAGAACTATTAATGACCATGTTTTTGTTAAACAATAGTAGACTTTACCTCCGTAGTCGGTTTAGGATTAAAGCTAGGATAAATGAACGATGTGACTATTATTAGCATTATTTTAGCTGAAATTATATGCTAAATTGTTCTTTTTTACACATGTGAGGACGTGTAAGATATAATGATGTTAACTGGTTGCTAATTACCTGTGACAAGTATGGGATGTATTGGAGGATATTGCGAGTGGTGTCGATTGGCCTATTTAGGTTAAAAGTTGTACATTTTTCAAAATAGTCAACTTAAATACAACTTTTAACGATGCGTGGGTACTTGAAATCATTGACACATAGGCATGGCTAATTTGCGCCTAACGATCAACATACAGAAAAAAGTAGCATGAACCTTACCTATACTATCGGAATTCAGCCATCCTAACTCATGTGAAGCTTGTGGCTCGACTATACCGTGAGGTTTCCGCTTAGGTTAATAAATGAGAGCAGATTGACCAGACGCAGAGAGAAAGTTTTGTTTGCTAATGGAAACTGGTTACTAGTGCCCGAAAACCAGATGTTCCGAGCAGATGCTGTTCGTTAGCCATGACAAGTAGTTCTATAAAAGAAGAAAAACATAAAATAATTAATTCCCACTAGGAATGGGAGACCTAGCTTTCTTTTACAATTAATGCATAACTCGGGTTCTTTTTTCAATTATGTGGCATGAACCGTAAGTTTCTAAGTGGTGAATCATGTCTGTCTTTGTTGTAGCTGATGATCGTGATGGTGGTAGTGGCGGCCATGATGCTCATGATGATGATGATGATGATGATAATGTTAATATTATGACTTTAAATATAATTTGTACAACCAAAATATAGAATAACCATGAGATTAAGACAAACTTTTGGATTCTGATGTCGTCAATATTTTTGCAGTTGTAGCCAGAACTGCCAGAATTGTGTGAACCTAATGACTCCGTTTTTCACAGTCGTTTCCAGAACAGCCTAGAGCAATAAGACAGGATAAAGTAAGCCTCGCTGCTCGATGTCTAGCACTGTCAACTGGATGTCAAATTTTTATTCAAGGAAGAGATTTCTGTTTTTTACTATTATTACTACTACTAAACAACATAACATCATCATGGTATACTGATGCTTCATCATCGTGTAGCCATGAAACTTTAACAAAGATTAGGTGTCAACAGCATGGCCCAGGGAATCATAAATTCATGTAAACCATCCCACTTGGAGCAAATTTCTTCACTTTCTTTTTGGTATTTGGAATTTTCGACATGCAACTTTTAGCGTCCTTTTCAGCAGTTCGCTGATCACCTTAAATTTTTCAATTAATAAGGCAAATAAATAACAGAGTGTTGGGAAAGGCACTCGCAAATGACTGTCAAAATTTCCAAGTGAAAAAGTTTGCTTCAACAAAATAACCTTGTTCGAAACTCCAAGGATCATATAGTTTTGTGATATCCTACCGCGCAAAACATTAATTATTTGAAACCATCATACTAGCAAAGCTTTCTAGTCTTTACTTATGAGCTCCTTTTATTAAAGAAGAAAAGTCGTGTCTAGAATTTCCTATTTTGTTTTCTAGAAGATTACGCTTAAACATAATAATTTCCGACATAACAAATGACAAGCTGTTGCGAGCCGTTTCGTCATTATTATCTTGTATCTAGGGGATTTAAAAATGCTACAAGTGTCATTTTAATAATAATAGCTTTAGAAATCAGGCTCAACATGGGATCCTAACTGCCAGTCAAGTGTCTTTATTGGCTAAAATTCGTCCTAAGTATCCGACTCGCCTTCTATCATTCCATCTGTTCCCACCAAAATAGTGTGTATGCTTAATCTGCACAGTAAATCTGAGCGCAACCATTTACATGTGTGTAAATATAAATAGCTTCTCTGACTAAGAGTTAACTTTATTTTATTGTAACTTCTTTGCTATAGATAGAATCAAGTGTACTTTATTCAAGGCTACAAAAGTAAATGTTAATATTTGTATAATACGTAGGCCTTTAAATTACCGGCCTGTCAGCCGGCGGGTCATAACTAGTGGTAAAGACAACGCCCTCGGGTATATTTTCGTTACCATCGAAATATGACCAACCTGTCCTATGTAAAGCTTAGTTCGTTTTAAAAAAAAAAAGAGTAAAAAAGAGACACCATACGAAATGCGAAGGGCAAACTTCGCATTTTAAAGGGAACTTTAGTTACTGACTCTTTAAAACCAAATGCTCTGGGTGGAAAGTGCTCGTCAATCTGAATGGCAGACCATTTAGGGGAACAAAATTTAGGAATTCGTGACATTATACAGTCAGTAATTAACTATGTATATCTTTCAGAGGTAAGCGACATTGAAACATCCGTTTTTAACTGGCAATGAATTGATTCTATGTTAATCGTTATTTCTTTGGAATATGTACTTCCATATAGTTTATGAAACCTTTCTTTGAAGCAAAACATTTTTGTCAAGTGCAATTAAAGAAACTTATTCGTTTTCACTTCAAACATCAACCAAGCAGAAATTGAAACAGATGAGTTTGAATTAACGCAACGTCCAGTCATCTGCTTGCATCGCCTCTAATGTCGACTAAATACTTTTATATGCTTATTATGCTAGCTTACATCCGGCTGAAATTTGGTAATCCACAACGCGTCATACATTGCTAAATCAGTTTTGTTCTTCCATTTATTGAGTATCTTAAAATCAACATTTGATCAACATACGGTCGGGGATACAGAAACATGCTGCGCAATTGCCAACCATTCGAGTTAACACACACACGTTTTATTTGTGATGCTCCTTCATACTATTTCATAACCAACTAGTCAAACGGCCTGTGTACGTTAATCGGAAACGTACACATTTAAATGAGTGCGTGCTTATCCATTTGGAACACCATTCGAGTTCTATACCCTGTGGTTTGTATTCAAAATATACTAATGTTTACAGGTAAAGAAGATTGGAAAGACACGCTTCTTGTAGCTAAAAAAACTTCCTTTTTATCTCATCACAGATAAAATGTACTATGAAATATATAAAATTTCACATTACGAATGAATCTCTCAAGAAACTAGATGAATTAGTGACGTTATAGTAAAGAGTGCAAAGAAGGTAGTTGTGATACGAGTTTTCCAGGAGATCTGATGCGTGGTTCAAAAGAGTTTGAAGTACATTTTAATCGGAGAAATTTTACACGGTTGGCGAATTTCAGAATTAACCAGTTAAAAGAAACAATTTGTGTTGCTTGCACGAATCGGACATGTATATGCTACTGTTAACACTACACAGCATAACATCAGCATAGTATATTGCTGATTCACTGCCGTATAACCATGAAATTCAGAGCTATTTGTTGGCTTTAAATGAGTACTTTGTCACTCTTTCCTAGTATCTTCAGTAACGGATTAGCTGAGCTTTATGCCAGAACGCAATTTCGGAATATTTTGCCAGCTATTTCATGTGAACAGTCGTCGAACAACATAACAGTGATACAGTGCGTTGCGGCTGGCGGTAGTTTTGTTATGTTGTTCGATGACTGTGGTTAAACAATGGGGTTGGTGTTTACTTCAAGCTCGCAAACTTGATTTAAAGAATTGTTACCACCACCCGCGCAATCGCTATTATTTTGTTGTATTTCGTTTATATGTACATGTGGCGAAAGCTACAAACAGTTAATGCTCTCCGTGACTGCATATAACAGTAAGCTGACATTTCCAGTCAAGTTCACCGTATGCGAGACTGCTAAATTTGATTTCCATGTATATTCAATGCGGTTTGATCCTCGATAGTCAGTTTGCCGTCGTACTCTGATGATGATCATGGAAGGTCGAAACGCGTCAGTGCGTTGCGGCTGGCGGTAGTTTTGTTATGTTGTTCGACGACTGGTTAAAAACAATGGGATTAGTGTTTACTTGAAGCTCGCAAACGTGACTTAAAGAGTACATTTGATTGATGGCTGTTTTTCTATATTCTGCAAATTTAATGTAAACGATTGTTTTCACCACTTGTGCAGTCAATGATGGTTTAACTGAATAACTTATATAAATTTCGCGGAAGACGCAGAAAGTTCACATCTGTGACTGCATTTAAACTTAATAGTCGATATTTCTATTCAAGAACAATTTACACGAGAGCACTGTAGGTGAGAGCCGTGGATCTAATTTTGTTTTCCTTATACATTGCAATTCGATCCTCGTTAGTCAGTTTTCCGTCGTACTCTGAGGATGACATATTTTGTTTGTTGCGGAGAACATATATATAAATATATATAACTTTGTATTAGGTGTTGCGTACCTAGCAACAAATAAATTCAAATAGCACAAAAAGGATAAACCAATCAGCGTGAACAAAAGGTACAATCGCATATATAAATATATTTAGTGATTTAGTGACGACTCATCAGTAGGAACCGGTACTAAGCCCTTCACCCACTATGTAGAAATGTAGGAAAATTGGACAGTTCAATCTGCTCTATGAATTAAACGAATATTGGTTGCGCGGGTGGTGATAACAATTATTATAATCAAAGTTGTGGTCTTGATGTAAACACCTGACCCATTAATTACTTACATATGTCAGTATACACTAAGAATTGTATAGTGTAGAAAAGGCACTCCTCTATGAATGTTTATATAAGCAATAGTTGAGTTAACTCCATTTAATCTTCAACAATGCGACCTCAAAGCCAGCTCACCATATATAATAAATACCAAGCCTGTAGTCAGTTCATGATATCAACATCATGGTTGCCGAGTCGGTACATGGTAACAACATTATGGTTGGCGCGACGGTATAGGTTATCAAGATATGCTCAGTTACAACCATTCTGAACATCTGTTACTCCAGTAAATCCATACACTCTGGCCTTGATCGGTTTTTAGTTATCACTTTCTCGGTAAACATGTCATTATTCAATTAAATATATAAAAGTTAGATAATGCTGGCATATCGTGTAATTCATTGAGTGGCGACCATGTACCGTGGCGGCAACCATAATGTTGGCACCATGTATCAACTCGGCAACCTTAGTTTTTGTATAAAGTAAAGACTCGGAAACCATAGTGTTGGTATCCTTTACAAGTTCGATATATATTACATACAATGAGTTGGCTTTGAAGTCGCATTGTCGAGACTATATGATGTTAGCTTCACTACTGCAGGCTTACACATTCTTATAGAAGATTGTGCCGTCCTACTTGCCCACATTCCTCTACCAAATATATAGTGAGTATAAAGCGTAATACCGCTTCCTACTGATGAATCGCCAGTAAAAGCGAAACAAATTCGCTGACGAAAGTATACTTTTCGTTCATGCTGACTGGTGCATCCTTCTGGTCCAGAGTGTATGGATTAGCTTGATTAACAGGTCTTTAGATGTAGTTTCAATTTGTAGTTTTGGTCAAATTTATCGTATGTTGAAATTAATTATGTTAGTAACATGTACTTATTCGGCCACCATAGTTTTGGTAGCATGCACCGACTTTGCAGCCACAGTGTCGATATCAAGTTCCGAATCGGCAACTATAGTGTTGGTACCCTTTGCAAGCTCAGTAAATATATTATATATTGTTAATTGGCTTTGAAGTCACATTTTTGAATTCTTTGCCTGAAGTGAACTCCCATACTGCTTGTATACAAATGCGTATAGGAGATTGAACCGTCTAGTTTTCCCACATTACATGATTAAACATAAAGTGGATATAGGATGTTGTACCGGCATCTACTGATTAGTCGCTTGTAAGCACGAAACATATGTGTACATTAGATTATACTTTTGTTCGTGCTGCCTTTGGTTTATATTTCCAGTCCAATTTTAACTAATCTATTACATGGTGCGCAAGACCTTATTCACAGTTGCGCATATAATAGTTCACCGCAACTGGGCTGTATATATATATATATATATATATATATATATATGTATATGTATATATATCGTTATTTGAATGACACCATGATTACCGCGAAATGTAATAACTGATATCGATTAAGGTCAGAGTGTATAGATTCGCTGGAATAACAGGTTTGCTGAAGTATTTTTTCAATTTTTGTGAAATTTTGGCATATATTGAAATCCATTTTTCTGGTACTACTTACCGACTCTGCACCCATAGTGTTGGCACCATTACTGGACTGAGCAACTGTAGTGTTGGTACCAGGTGTCAACTCGGAAACCATTTTATTGGTAAACTCTTAGAGGCTTTGTATATATATATATATATATATATATATATATATATATATATATATATATATATATATATATATATATATATATATAGTGAGTTGGTTTTCTTTGAAATCGCATTGTCGAAGTCTTAATATGAAGTTAATTCCACAATTTCTTGAATACTCATTCATAAGGAAGCTTGCACCGTCTAATTGTCCTATATTTATTGACGAAATATATAATGAGTAAAATTGTAATACGGGTTCCTACTGATGAGTCGCTAATAAACCCGCAACGAATGTGAAAGTGAAATTATACTTTCCGTTTATGCTGGCTTTACCCTATTTTAACTAGTTCTCTGTTCTCATAGCCGTCTCACTGTCTTTGTCTGACTTCTACACTGCAAGACGTTTCCCGTCTACTATAGGCATCGTTAGCCCAATACACCTAGAGCGCCTGCCCCAGGTTCTATGGAGAAATCAAGACAGATCTGTATAAGCTTTCATATTGCGATTTAGAGACTTGAAAATACAAAAAATTAAGAGGTATTTATTTCCTATATAAACGAAGATCGGTAACCAGCTGCTCAACTAGAATTCGACAATGACGCACCGAAGCCCCAATTCTTGTTTGAATTTGTCGAATGCAGGCTTGGTATTTACTGCGTAATGGGCCCTCGTGCGTTGACCTCAAAAGAATTAACAAATATCGTCTCGATTTCATGCACCGATGTAAAACAAAATAGATCTCGCCTTGACCGCTGTTGTATTGATGAAACGTCACTTTCTTCGTCATCCTATAGCCGATTCGCCCTTCTATACTGCAGGTCTATTCCCGTCTACCGTCGGTAATTATCCCAATACGGCTAGGCGACTGGGCCAATTCCTAAGATCAAGTCTAGACACACAGGTAACTGCTTTATTACTAAGATCTAGAGACTGAAATCGGCAAAAAATTGTTGGCCTACATATCCTCACTGAATAATTATTTCCAAAACCATTCTATAAACTGCGCATTAAAAGGCGCAATTAAAATTTTAGTATGTAAACAAAAATTCACAAGAAAATAACAAAATAGTTTCTACGCGAAATTCTCTTTCTCTCTACACCAATCTATGTACATAATAATAGAGAAATCACTTAAATATATGTACAAACTATATACCTACAATACAAAGTTAAAATATTAAAGCCTAATTACCATTCATACCACGTGTGATGCACACTTTTATACATAGGCTCAGTTTTACTCAAAAATATATTTGAATATTATCCTGGCTATCTCAGTCAATAAGCACATTTAGTCTAAAGCTGAATTAGTACACATGATTAGCCATTCATAACTCAAATTCGTTGGCGTTCAACAAATTAAGCAGAAATTAATGTAATATTTAACCAGTTCGTCATTCAGTCCGCTTAGCATCTGAACTAGCATACACTGAGTTAGCTAGGCAGGTAATTATTTCTAACTGCACTACTACAATGATCAAAGAAGGTTTAAAGGCGTCGGTAGGTGTGGCTGACGGTAGTTTTGCTGTTGTGCAACTGGTTACATGCATTTGGATTGGTGTATATCTCAAGCTCGAAAACTTGATTTAAATAATGTCGAAGAAATCAGTAGTTTTAGATAACTTTGATGAGTTTGGTACTGATGCATTAGTGCTTAATCTGTCGTCACTTGAAATCGCTGAATTAACATTGGAAGTATCATTGATGGAAATAGCTATGAAATACATTCTTCGGAAGATCGTGATATTGATTTTTAGCAAATTGAGTATATATATATATATATATATATATATATATATTATACCGCACGAAATTAAAAGATAATTTTGCTCTACGGAATTACCTCAGTGAAATTAATAGTATTCTTGAACCTTTTTTAACATCCAAAGACTAGCATCAAGCCATTTTATAGAAGGAGATTCAAGGAGAGGAAAAATTGAGGGTTTTTTTAATTAATACAGCTAATGCCGGGTATAGTGATAGAAGCCAAGTGCACCAAAAATTCCTTTATTAACCTATAGCCGACTCATCCTTATATTTTGGCATCTATAAGGTGGGATCAGTTCATTCTGCCTTCGGAAAAGTTCGCCCAATCCGGCTAGAATCAGTCTCTTACTTCCCACGAAGAGGTCAAGACAAACAAAATGGCCTCTTTTATATGATTTAGAGGCATTCCTGTAAAGGAACATAATGTATAATTTGACAAGCTGGCCAAAAGCCAAAGATAAGGAACATAACTAAACAGTTTCTATAAAACTGTCTATTTAGACTATTATGGTCAGACTAGATGGCGTAGTTTATGAATTAATTAAGGTAGGAGTACAAAAAACATACATATAGTCTAAAGTTCATGTGACAAAATAAATTGGAAGTAAAGAACGCTTATGTAAATTAGTGGCTTCAAATAAAACACAGGATATATCTGACAATTATTAACCGGGCAATCAGTCAGCTTTTTATATGAACTCACAGTATTCCTGACACGATCACCATTGAAGTAAGTAGCGCCTGTTTCACTACCACAAACTCCATCCTTCTATACCAGTCTGTCATCAATTACGTAGGCTCATTCCTTACTACTGTCAGTACAGTTCACCCAGTCCGGTCTGACTGACTGCCCTCCAGTTCCCATAAAGAAGTCAAGACAAACAAGACTGGTTTGATTGTAGGATTTAGAGGCGATAAAGGCAAAAATAATTATAATCAAGGTTGCGGTCTTGATATAAACACCTGACCCATTATCATCAGTATAAACTAAGAATTGCAGGTGTGGTAGAAAATGGAAATTGATCCAGTAGACGACCGAGTCTCGTCTTTATTGGAACTCATCACATCATGTACCGACCAGAATTGCCGCGGCATGATGAGTTCCCAATAAGGTAGAAACCGTTCTACTGGATGAATTGCCTTTTCTGCACTATACAATTCTTAGTTTATACTGACATATGTAAGTAATTAATGGGTCAGGTGTTTATATCAAGACCGCAACCTTGATTATAATAATTGTTTTCACCACCCGCGAAACCAATGTTCGTTTAAAGGAAAAAATTGTTGGTTTATATGGCTTACGTGTTAAACTTGTAGACAGCAATTAGTTACAAACTGTATACAATCATGGAAGATATGCTTGTCTGTTAATGCGGTCATAACTAACTGTGTCTAATAGAAATTGCTTCAAATGAACTTACACAAAATATACACCTATTAGCTCAAAGTTCAACATAAACATAATTAACATAAATGTGATGATTTGACTAGGTAGCCCGTGCTGTCTGTCCTACTACAGTGGTTTAGGCCACGCACTCAGCTATGCCTAGCTACACCAAAACACCTTGTTTGAACCTGTTGAATATGCTACGCAGGATACGCTAGTGCGAAAGCGCTTCCACCACGTTCACCAAAAATTGTACATGTTCGTCTCCTCATAAAGCCAGTCTTATCGTAGTTCGACACAAGACAAAAGCGCAAGTACATTTGTATATAACATCTAGGGTAGACTGCATAGCCACCTGATCTAAGGAATTCTGTATTGGCAGATGTGTTGTACGGTCTATTATCGCTAACTCTGTTGTAGTATACGTAAATATTATTAAGACTAAATCTTTATCTAATGCGTTGCATAGTTCTCTGGTATTTATAGATCAAACTATAAAATGCAATTTTGCCAACCGGTTTGCATCAATTTAGCAGAATTTCATAACATATATGTTCTCAGTGTAAACTAAACGTTGTATAAAATATAAAATGCACTTCATTAAGAACAAAAGTCCTCATAATTGAGCACTCATTACGTAATTGCCAAAATTGCAGCGAACGGAACTCAAACTGCATTCATTTGCTTCAGTCTATGCTGTCCAAGCCGCGCGTTACTGAAATATTTAATTAAATAAAAACTTCAGTTTTATGGTTGAATTGCGCTATCCTGAGACAAAAGCGTCTCTTTTCGAGTTACGGCAGCGACAATTCCGACCATTAATTGAGTGCTGCCAAATAAGCCGAAATTGGTCTACATTTTAATATACATTTGCAATCTGCTATGTTCAGTTTATATTGGCAACATATATATGATAAAATTCTTACTTGATAATTTACCCTGATGATGCCTATCCTATAAGGAACAATTACTAGGGCTCAAGCAATGTCGAATATGATCTATATGAAAGATTTACTGACCAACATCAGTTCGACATATAACTGAAAGTTGCATGAAGTGCGCGGTTCGAAAGATCAGGGGATGAGGTGCAAAACTCTGAAGCTAATATGACTCGGTCGCGGTAATTTTGGCAAGTATTTAATGAGTGCTCAATAAGAATGAAGCAGGTCTTTGCTACTGTATGTAATGTCACGTTTTAGCTAAGAACATGTATATATATATATATCCGTCGTAAAGTCCATCCCCTCCTCAACGTGGTACGACGGTGTCAACCATGTCTCGATGGCCGATCGTACATGGGCTAACGGGGCTATGGCGGTGGTGTCACCAGGGCGTGGTGGATTTTCGACCGGCAATCGGATCTCCTATAAAATACCACATGAGCCCGACGACGGCACCATGACTCGGCGTGTGTTCCCCGCCACAAAAGGGTTCAACAGCCACAGGATTACATGGACTCCTGGACAGTACCCCGTACTTCCGAATGGCGAATGAGCTCTCAACAGCCACCGGCAACCATGCAACTTACTGCTGCCTTGCAGACTGCGCTTGGATGTGCAAAGGCTAGAGGTGCGTCCTCGATCAAAAAGCCGAGTGGTGAGGGGACACCACTTGTACCAAATTCCCAAGAAACTCCATGAAATGTGGAGCCGGCTTATCCTCCAAAAGGAGTCAGCCGCAGTAAAGTAAGTAAGTAAATAATGTATATATATATATATATATATATATATGGGTCCTGTTCTTCTGACATGAGCAACACGTAGCATACTGTGTAAATAAATTACAAGTAATCAAATTCCCAACAGGACACCATTTTACGAGTTATGCTAGTTTGCCAGATATAAATTGTATATAATTTTCAGACAGCTAGTACTTGGTAAACAATGCGAGCCAGATCTCCTAAAATATCACAGCAATTTCCTACATCCACTAAATTTAAATATTTATTTTTCTCCAAGGGAAAATTACTTGGATTCAGTAAAATGTTGCAAGAACTGAATTTTAGGACAGTTTTGCCAAAAGGATGAAGATGCATAGCACTGAATGATTGCCTTTCTATTCACAAATGGCAAAAACATGCTTTATATTTCTAAACAAACATTGATTGCGCAGGCCGTGAAAACAATTACTTTAATCAAGTTTTTGATCATGATATAAACACGTGATTCATTTTTTACATACATGTCAGTTTAAATGAATTATTGCATAGTATGGTAAGGAATTAATCCAGTAGACCGATTTCGTCCTTATTGGGAACTCGGCGTACTGCCAAGAATTTGCCGCGGACGGGGCTCAACACGAGACATTTTGCGGCGGAATTTGTTTATCTAATTACTGAGCGACTCTGCCGCAAAATACAAACAATTTTCAGTTATAGACAAACTCATGTTTACTGTTTAGCCTTTCCTTTAGGTGAAGCTAATATATCATCCACAATCTGTCATTATAGAACAGATAACACATTACATGGGGAAGTGGTATTGAAATGGGCATTTATACAAATAAACGAACATTGGTAGCGCGGGCGGTGATGAAAATTACGTTAATCGAGGTTGCGATCTTCATATAATTTATAAAGGAATGCTTAAGTATCAACAGTTCTCGCTTGAGAATGCAATCTTGAAGATTGGATTTCGACGAAATTTGTTTGCAGAGAACCTATCAAAGCAATGTAGATTTATATTAGAGTATAGCTTATTTTACTCTTACGCCCTTGGCACAATAGGTGCTTCAGAATTTATTCGTCAATGTAAAAACTGTTTCACAATATATCAAGAAAGTAGTAGCAAAGTCAAAGAAACCTGGGAGTTCAACCGTGTAGCTAATTCATTCGCATAAATGGCATGCAGGCAACACCATCAATGGATGAACTTTACTGTAGGCGCCAATGCGCTGTTAATTTCCCATACGAGGAAGGACAATTAAGAGCGGTCAGACAACCACCATTATTAATGATTGAACTAGTGTTCATTTGTAACCTACATAGAGTCACAAATTACATAATTGTGGCAGTGAAACATCAATATATTATGCCGGTTTGAAGCCTTTACTAGTGTTGGCAACAAAAAGGGTGTAGATTTCATGCCATATATAACATATTCACTACTCTATTGGATTGTGTATGCTTTTTGGTTCTAGGCTACACCATGCAATACCAGAAGAGTATAATTAGCTAGGCCCCTTCATTGTATTCTGTTTGTCACTAGACACTTATATAATTAAACGATCATTAGTTGCGCGGGCACTGGCAAAATCATTAAATCATGTTTAAATCACCATATAATCAAAAATCCGATATATATATATATATATATATATATATATATATATATATATTGTCAGTATAAACTAAGCATTGCATAATTTAGAAAAGGCAATTCATCCAGTAGACCAGTTTCGTCCTTATTAAGAACTCTTCATGTACTTTACAGAATTTGCCGCATACAAGAATCGAATCCGGGCCCGTCTGTTTCGAAGTCTGTGACCCTGACCACTGAGCCGCACGCTACGCACAATTTTCGAGCCATGCCCCAGCAAATTCTGGACAGTACATGAAGAATTTGCAATAAAAACGAGTGATTTACTGGGCGAATTTCCTTTTCTACATTGTAAAATGCTTAGTTTTATGTATATTAGTATTGGTGTTTATATCAAGATCGGAATTCATTAAATTAAGTTTGCGAGTTTAAGGTAAACACCAATCCCATTTTATTTAACTAGTTGTCGAACAGCATAGAAAAACTCCCGCCAGCCCCACTCACCGACGCGTTTTGACCTTCCATGATCATCAACAGTGTACGACGGCAAACTGACTAGCGAGGATTGATCAATATTGCATATATATGCAAAGAAAAATTATATATGCGGCTTTCACATCTACTAGTCTCGCATACATCAATTAATGTTTAATTTTATTGTCTATATATGTGTGGCGAAAGCTGCAAACAGTTAATGTTCGTGACTGCATAGAAACTGTGCAGCCGACATTTCCAGTCAAGTACAATGTATGCGAGACTGCTAGAGGTGAAAACTGTATATCTAATTTTGCTTTCCATATATATGCAATGCAGATCGATAATCGGTAGTCAGTTTGCTTTCGTACTCTGATGATGATCATGGAAGGTCGAAACGCGTCAGTTCGTGCAATTCGCCGAAGTTTTTCTACGTTATTCGACGACTGGTTAAATAAAGTGGGATTGGTGTTTACTTCAGGCTCACAAACTTGATTTAAAGAATTGTTACCACCACCCGCGCAATCAATTAATGTTTAATCAAGATCGGAACTTTGATTTTCTTCCTTTATATGTCTCTTGTTTAATGAGGATATAATACGCTATTATCAAGTGTTCAATATTTCTAAAAGTATTAACCGGCCAAAAGATGGCTAGCCAACCCCTCCTACAGTTCCAGCATCTCCCCAATCGAATTTGTCACAGTAGATAGGCGAGCAAAAACAAATAATGAATTATTCAAAAGTACACAAACCAACACAAATGACATTTCAGATCTTCGCTTGATGGTGATTGTACATTAAAAAATGGACGAAAAGACATACTCAGCTCGTAAATTTTGCTCTTGCGTTATGCCTCCTGACATCCAGTCGGAAATATTATAAATCAGACCAAGTGAATACGCCAATTTACGAAGCTATCCAAGCACTAACGGCCGCATTATAAATGAAGACGGGCATTATGTTGAATTTAGAGACCTTGTATTTTGTGCCAAATGAAAATGACAGCGATTCCAGAGAGTTCCTATCATGACCTTCACGGTTAACGCGGAATTTGTGGACTGTTTGATGATTTCCAGTGGTCTGGTGAAATATTTATACTGACGTAAACGATATATAGAGTAGCTCTAATTACACCTGTTACTGCGTCCCAAATATGCATTTGAAAGGGTCCTAGAGGCATTCTTCACATTATTATGTTATTAGATCAAGCAATAATTAATTTCACAGGTGGCAAAAAATGTATACTAAGTTTCGGACTTGTAATAAATTTCATTCTCTTTTTTTAATCAATATGTCATCACTGTGCCGGAACTGTTTAAGAAATGCGATTGGTGCTCATTTTATAACTCTAAAACAGATGTAAACAAAAAAGGCAGTGCCTTTAACACTATAACTGAAATAGAGAAAGAAGGCAGTTTGTGTTAAAGTTGAAATCACATTCAGCTTAATTTAGGCACCTTCCCGATAGTCTTCTATAGCATATACTTATTGCTGTACATTAAGTTACAGTAAAACTTTTATTACATGTAATACAAAAAATATAATGAATTTTAAGCTATCAAAAAATAAATTTATTTATTCAAAATAAATCAATACAAATAATTTCTCGAATAATTGTGATAAAAGCGATCATCTGCGTTGATAATGCTCAGGAGACAATAAAAACCAAACCATATCACCGGTAAAATTGTGAAATATGTACACAAGACCGAAAACTACTGTAAAACTGAAGATGATATCGATTTCATCAAATCAAGAAAAAGCGATGGATTTAAAAATAATATGTAAAATCTAAAACTGCATAAGTACAAAATAATACAAATGCATATATTTAAACACTGTCTCGTATTCATTTGAAATATCTGATTTTTACGCCAGGTCTAGTAAAGCAGGTAATACCGGATTGGTGGCCTAGAATTCTGTTTTTTAAAATTGACACAGGAACAAATCATTCTTTGCCAAAATTGATTCAAATTTGGTGGGGCACACTCATAGAGCTCAAAAAAGTACTTGCGAAAAGACAGTTAATTGGCCGGACGCGTAAAGCATAGTACGATGGCTGGAGCGAAGCTGACAAATTGAACAGACAAGTTCAGAGTGAAGATTGTTGTAAATTTAAGTCGATAGACGAGTTTAGGCATTAAAACCAACAAAGATAACTTGCAAGTTTCCTAAAGCCAATATTATTATTATTCGTGAATTCAGTTCTCGTTTAATGAACAAACACTTGTAAAAAGAGTTTGTTACTAGTAAAGTGTTCAACTAAGTACACAGGAGATAATGCGTCGCGCTAAATAAAAATTGAAAAGCATAAAGTAGAAACAAATAAATTTGTACTATTTAAATTGGCAGAAAAATTGACAGCAAAAAACAAAGAAACTGCTTATCGATAATACGTTAATTATTAAGAGCTTTCGTTAATGCGTGTGTATTTATAGATACACCGTAGAGGTAACTGACGAGATTCAGCTAAATCTAATCGTGAAGTCGAAATATTATAATGAATAGAGCACTAAGACAAATAAGATCATGCATAAATTTGAGTTTGGTAATAATCTCGATTATTATGATTATTAATAAAAATTGAGAATTTTTTGGCATATAGATGCACGACTTTGTTGTAAGGCCGCTTCTATAAAACTATGATTCGAATCTAATAAACCATCTGTAGGAATATTATATCATTCATTTAATTCCGAGTTTCAAAATGCCGTACTTCAGTGCCACAAAAATATAATTTAGGTCTTGCAAGAAAGTGCAGAAATTAAATTCGATAACTGAATCTAGCATTTTCATTGAGGAGGCTTTTGCATTTACATCATTTTTGGAACAGGTTACACCGAACAACGTTTCTATCCCATGTAATGCACAAAAAACTCGTAAGTAAATTTATGTGCATATATATATATATTGTCAGTATAAGCCAAACATTTCATAAAATAGTAAATGCAATTCATCAATTTCGTTAATATTAAACACTCATCAAGTACATTCCAGAGTAGACGAGTCCGGGTTCGTACCATGAGTAGATTTGCCTCAGACTGGCAGTTCATCCACAAAGTCGCCGAAGCCACTTATTGCTTGCAATTTTACAGCATACATCTACTTATGCTTTTTGGGCAGTCTCTTCTTCAGATTGATCCAACTCGGCATCACTTTATGCTTGATGTTCCAACTAGACATGCTCTATCTGCCAATATAGAAAATAAAAAATGCTACCTGTGGAAGGGATAACGAATTAGCGCACCAACATCTATCTACACTTCTCAGCAAATACACATTGGCAGCACAATTAAACAAGTTTTAGCACTGAAACATCCTTCCGAATGCCAGTGCAATCAATGACTGTTTAATAGTATTACGGATGTATATATGGCGAAAGCTTAAAAATGTTAATGTTCGTGAATGCATAGAAAATGTGCAACCGAAATTTCCCGTCAAGTACAATCTATGCGAGACGGCTAGGAATGAGATCTGTGCATCCGCTTTTTCATGATTTTATATGTATTGCGGTTGGTTTCTCATTAGTCAGTTTGCCGCCGTGCCGTCATAACACACTGCAACAAATAGAACAACTTTGGTCGGGAGGCCATCATAAAGCATGAATATCGAGCTGCAATCATATAAGTAGTTCGGGACAACAATGCAGGTGGGCTGCTGATATTGGTGGTGCATCGCGAGTGTAAGCAGGCGCATTAATTTGAACTCTGCATTTCATTTCCGATCAAACACGTGCCTTAATTGTCATTTTGGTTTCTCTCGCCTCACAGGAATGACCCATTTCTATGCAACCCTGAGCAAACTGATATCACAACAGTTTTCTTGGATCCTATGTATACCCTTTTGGAGGGGCGCCTAAACGGAACACTTCCAATTAGTTTGAATGGATTTCCGGCTCCAAATAGTAACAATAAGCCCTTGTGAGTCCTTCTGAACAGCCAATTTAGCGAAATGGAACAATTCAGAGAGCGCCTTTTGGTCACTCGTCCGAGTGCTAATCTGTCAGTTCATTCTGTATCGCGATTTTTAAATATACCCCGCAGTTGCCAACTCAAAGAATACGATTTGGGTTTACGACGTATCCACACACTATATGGGTCTTCATTAAGAAGAATAATCAGTATTGAACTGGTATTTTGTGTAGCAAACACAGAAGGCACCAAGCTAAAGTAAATGAAACTTACCACATAAAAGCCAGTGTTTGTCACATATCGGTCGGACTATTATATTAATAATATAGTAAACGTCGTAGTTTAAAAGATTAAAAGGCACATTTCAACGTCATCCACCTTGTTTATCATAGCCGTATTAACTGCTTCGTCCAGCTACTACGTTCTATTAAGCCATCAATTTCTAACAACGTAAATATTCATCATTTTGCGTTCCACTTACTAATACATTTACCTGATCTGCGTTTTGACTAACGCAGCGTTCATTGTTCCAGTAGTTTTCTTAAGCTAAAATATTTCGGCTAAACTTATCGATAGCCTTCATCAGTTGCAATTTACATCACAAGTTTAACAAACGAAACTTATGAAGCAAGCTTGCTTCATTCAACTAATAGCTTTGTTCGCAGGCAAAAAAAGAAATCAGTTTTAAAATTCAATAAATCATTCTTTAGCATGTTTTCTTAAGTATCAAGAAAGGAATATATTTTATAAATGTTCAAAAAGCAACTAAACAGGAAATGCATACATCGAGAGAGAGAGAGAGAAATGGAAAGAGAAAGTAAGATCGTATATATTCAAATTTTTATGTACACTTGCATCACATCAAATTTAGGTCGAGCGTGAAGAATTATTTGATTGATCTGTTTACGTGTATCAGAAAATTGCAGATAGATTTATTTAAGTAGACAATGAGTGTACGTGAGCTAAGTTGCAAAAAAATAGAAGTGTCATAAAATAATTAGATCAACAATTTCACACTTGAATAAAGTTTGCGAGCCTGAAGTAAATAACAATCCTATTATATATAACTAGTCGTCAAACAACATACCAAAACTAACACACGTTCTGACGTGTTTCAACCTTCCATGATATTCATCAGAGTACGACAGCAAACTGAGCAGCGAGGATCAAACCACAATGCATATGTATGGAGAGCAAAAAAAGATATGCGGCTGTCACTTATAGTACTCTCGCATATATTGTTCTTGACTGGAAATGTAGGCTGCACAATTTCAATGCAATCAGGAAAATTAGATGTTTGTAGCCTTCACCACACACACACACACAACACACACATATATATATATATATATATATATATATATATATATATATATATAAAGTAATAAATGATAGCGCGGGTGGTGGGAACAATTCTTTAAATCAAGTTTGCGAGCTTGAAGTAAGCACCAATGCAATTGTATTTAACCAGTCGTCGAACAACACAACAAAACTACCGCCAGTCGCAACGCACTGACGCGTTTCGACCTTCCATGATCATCATCAGAGTACGACTGCAAACTGACTAGCGAGGATCAAACCTCATTGCATATATATGGAAAGCAAAATTAGATACGCGGCTTTTACCGCTAGTAGTCTTTAATACATTGTACTTGAATGGAAATATACGTGTTGTTATTCAACGGCAGGTTAAATATAATGTGTTTGGTGTTTACTTCAAGAATTTACTGCTTAATTTCAAACTTAACCTCTACATCTGAATTTAAAGTTACTTTGCATATTGAACATATTTTTTAAATTAATTTGTAAATAATTAAGAATAAATCGAAAAAGACATTTGACACATTTTAAACTAAATCGATTTCCCTCTTCATTAATAGGAGATATATTGTGAAATATATTAAAGCTTATATTGAAAAGAACCCGGACCGTTCTAAAATTATTCTTATTTATCTTCTAGTTTTATATAAATTTTGCCTCTTATGCAGCGTTACTATTAAACTTATTCTTGGGCGAGTATTCATAAAACATCACAGTGTCGATGTTACCTGTAGTGAGTTTGTTTATTGTATCAGATCTGAGACTCCTACTATACAATAATAAAGCTACAACAGTCATGTATGTGCATATTGCAACTACAAATGTATGCACAAATACTTTGAAAGGTCTATTAACGAACTTTACTGAACTTTGAGTAAAACCCCAGATTCGTTAGATGGCAATGTAACTGACGCACCTGGCCGTAAAAGCGTTTAGAATTGCAACAAATTTTCATTACTGAAAAGCTAAAACCAATAAATTAACGATCTAGTAAATGTAATCGAATATTAATTTCAAAAGAAAATATCTAAACAACGAGCGCAGGATCTTTTGAACAAGAGAAACAGAAAATTCGCTAATTCAGCAAAAACCGACCTGTCATATTAAAAATCATCGTATTCTCCTGATAATGTGACTTGTTAAAAAAATACCCAACCATAAAACCTAAGCATCCAAAATAAAGACTCAGAAGTGGCGACGTAGTTGAGCTTATCAACAGTTCCAAGGGAGGAATGTGATTTATTGTATTGGCGGCGATTTTCATTACTATCAACACGGTAATCCGTGAGTTGTTCCATCAGTTTATTCAGAGAGGTCACCGATGGGTCTACAATAAGATGAGTCACTAGCAAAGGTAAAGCACCAAAGTCAAACAATTCCGTCAACTGATGCTCTAGTTCTAACTGATCAGCACTTTTGACAGCAGAAGGTGGACGCAAGGTCTCGTCCTTACGACGACCAAATTCTTTATGGCTATTGATAGGCACAGACGAGTTATCGACAGCCAATTGATGTTTCTCGGTTATGGCCGAAGAAGCTAGCAAACTTAAATTAGTCGCAATCCACTGATAATCAAGCTGTTGAAATTTCCGACGATGAGTGTCAATGAGATTTGTGAAGTTAGGCTAAAATAAAAATATAAGAAAAGGTACGTTTTATATCTCAAAATGCATCCACCAAAAATCTAAAAAGAGTCCATAAACTAATTTCAGAATTTATCTGGAAATGCTTTAACAAACATCCAGAAATGACCCACTCTCAAGTAAAACGATTGATTGTGGATTAGACGAACATTGGTTGCGCGGGCGGTGATGAGAATTACCATAAACGAGGTTGCGATCTTGATATAAACACCTGATCCATTAAGTATATACATTTACCACAGGGTGGCTCAGTAGTTAGAGCACTAGATTTCAAAGAAGACGTTCACAGGTTCGAGCCTAGTCCACAATTTCGGTCTTAGTGCCGACTGCCAATGATGAGTTGCCAGTAAGCATGAAGGACACGCGGCAATGATATGACATTATCTTTATGTTTTATTTCCGATGCTATATGGCCTAACGTGCTAATAGTCACGCTATGACTAATATGTCAACACCAATGAACATACCGCTGTTATTTTGAGATAGCGAATCATTATAAGGTTTCAATACATGATAAGCAACAAATTGCTTCATTTTCTAAGTAACTATTTGCCACGAATTGTTATATTTCAGAAGAGAATTTGAATGTCACTAGCAAAACGACAATAACAAACTGTAGTGTAACATGGGAACAGTTTCAAGTGATAAAATATGACGTCAAAATATTAATTAAATAAAGTTCACATATTTAAACGGAAGGGATCATTAAAGTGAGAAAGTATGAGCCAGGTAAGCAAAAACACATTCCGAAATGATGAACGTGTTTAACGCATGATAGGTTTCAAAATTGCCAATATCGATAGAGCAGTTAACCAGGCCTCTCCACTAGATCTTGAGTATCGCTAGAAGTCTAGAGAATTACTTCATCTAGATACCTTTTGGTTTCTGAGATTGCGATGCGGAGTCATAATGTGACCAATATCGGCAAAATAGTGTCACGGACACGAGATTGCGAGTTAAATGTTTTGTGGATCTAGCAATCCACTGCAGTTGCCTTGGTACAATGGCGAGTATGATATGTGGGTAGTCTTCGCAGACAACATTCAAGGCAACTCAAACGGCATTTTGCCACCAGAGGTGACTGTGCTAGCTTATCGACGAGCGGTCAGATGCAATTGATCGGCTTGTAAATTTCGCCACCGCATTATTGTGCCCAATTACACAAAATGGCAGTAACCTAAGTCGAACAAAATTGAGTGCATTTTCTTCAAAAATCGTCCATGATCTGAAAGATTTAATACAATTATTTACAAATAAAGATAAAAGTTTGCCATGGATAAGAATATTGCCATATAAGATAAAAATCAATATGTACCATTTGGACATACCGGGAGCCAATCAAGATTGCACAGAACCTGCTGTACAAATTATGACGGGGAACAGGAATCGATACTAAACAGGTGGTGCTAACAGTCGACGTTCACCTCATTTTAAATGACGGGAATGGCTGTTAACCAAAACCAATGACAAAAATGGTAACCAGAATCATGATACTTGTACCCTTTAAGTCTCTGTAAAGTTTAGAATTGGACATGGTTAAACTGAAATTTTTTCTACTATCGGCTCACAGATAATTGAAATTAAAATGTTTGACTGATTTTATGAATAAACACACCCAATCCGGATTGACATTCATAAAAAAAGAGCATAATGCAAAAAAAATCATTTTAAATGATAACTAAAAAAGAAAAATCATTCTCGGTAGGTAATTTAGCAAAGGTATGCAGGCATTCATGTGTACATAAATACACATGCATACATAAATAAAGATAAATTTCACGTAAATGAAAAGTTGCACAAGAGCCCACGAGCGTATGACCGCATCAAGCTACCTCGTAAAATAGCAAAAACTTCTAAGGTTACCTGATACTTGTTGTGCCAAAATACTCACATAAGAATCCATCTTTCCAGCCTCTTTGTCATAACACTACGAAATTGACAAGTTTTAAAACAAGTGGAAGACTTCGTTTCAACGGATTCTCTTACAAGTCATGGCAAATCTCAACAAATATGTATTAGGTGTTGCGAACCTAGTAACAAATTAGTTCAGTTGTGACAAGAAGGATTAACCAAAGGCAGCATGAACGGTAAGTATAGTCTCATGCACATTCGTTTCATGCTTACTGGCGACTCATCAGTAGGAGCCGGTATTACGCCACTATATATTTGGATGAAGAATGTGGGATAACAGGACGATAAAATCTCCTAGACGAATGTATAAACCTACAAAAGTGAAGCGACTTCAACGCTAACTCACACTGTATAATATATATACCGAGTCTGTAAAGGATACTAACACTATGGCTATTGTGTTAGTAACCAGTACCAACATTATAGTACCGAAAAGGTACATGGTACTAACACTATGGTTTCCGAGTCGGTACATGATACCAACATAATGGATATCAATTTATGCTATATTTCACCGAAATTGAGAATTACAACAATATATGAACACCTGTTACTCCAGTTAATCCTTACACTCTGGCATTGATTGAAATCAGTTATCACATTTCGCGGTAAGCATGACATCATTTAATTCAATATATAACAGTTAAATACTGTTTGTTGTGAAGAACTAATATATATATTCAAGTATTTAAATCTCAACAAAAACCGATTTATCTAGTGAAGCGTCCACAAATGTTATGAGATCAATGTATTTCGACTACGATGAGCGTAGATGTGCAGATAATAATATTTAAATGAATGCTTTACCGCTTTAATCACACGCGCACATACACACATTCACGACGCACTCGTATGTACTGTTGCCCGTAACCATATAATTTTCCAGTCTGAGTACCGGGAATTGTTTAGTCCTTCCTTTAACGGTATAATGAATCTAGTCGGATCTAATTGGATACAGTCACAATCTAGTTTCATGTGAAACCTCGAGGTCGGTTTAACTATAGAGTAAGACTCAAAAGCAATTTAGCATTGACGGAATGAGTGCAGGCGTGCCAGACGTGAAGGATAATCTTCGACTGGTTAAAGAAATTTTTGTCATTGGCATAAGGACAAATAGTATTCATTAATATTTGTCAGCAAACCATTTAAGAGAATGAAAATAGCATACGAACCATCTCCACTATGAAAGGGCGTCCTATTGTTCTTTTACAGCCCACATATAACCCTGAACCAGAAGAACTATAATGAACATATACTGCAACGTCTGTCGCGCAGAATAAAAGGAGTCTAATTTTCTATCGAACCGTGCGGAGTAAAAAAGTGAAATCAGACTACTGGGTACACGTTCAATCACGATTCCCTCTATTTACCTTCTCTTTCCTCTTTCCAATCTAACAATATCGCTCTTTCACGTGGCACTAATAATGTGGGCGATCAACAAATAGGTGAGTCTAATGCCAGAATGCCGACTATCGAAAATATCTAAAGTAAAACTACCATTTACTAAACCCATATTAGATAGTTACGTTGACGCATTTAATGTGCAAAATTCAAACAAATTGGGCAACAACAGGCTCCCGCACGCATGTTAGATAAATTAGAAATCGATATATGTCGCATATCGGTAACCCGAATGTAGGATCCTACGAGCATTACAGAACTGGGTGCACCATTCTTATCTATGCGTTATTGGCTTCAAATTTCTCGTTCCACAGCGTTTTCTCAATCTGATAAATTGGACGTTGGCACTGTCCATTGTTCATGAGCTGAATCTTGTATAACTTAATGCATCTCCGCAAACAGCACACATTATGCGGCGCGTTTGCATATATCTACCAAAATCAATGCCAAAAACCTTAATAGACGTTGAATTTTCGTTGTACCTGTATGTGCTCCTAACGATTGCAGCCTCGAAGAAAGCAATGATGCTTCATAATCCGAACTAAGCTTTTTACTAAGTAAAGCAAGAAGTTCATATAAAGTCTTGGTTATGAGTAACATGAATGTTCCAATCGGTCGCTCAAGTAACGCATAATTTCATTTCGGTGGAAGTTACACTTTAAGCAAGACACGCAACGATAATTTTGAACGACTGTATTCAACTTTCCATTTTGCCCACCAATTATTTTTAACTAGAGGATTTCACCGATAGCACACGCAACGTAGATACTAAAATGGTCAGGATTATATGTGATGGAATGTTGCAGAAAATGTCCATCTAGAGACCGACAGAAGATTTTTGCTACTAAAACGAACGTGGTAGTGAAGCTATCTCAAATCCAATTTAATGATAATTTGATGGATATGAATAATCAGATTTAGAAATCAACAAAAATGAGATAATTACTAAGCCGGTTTAAACAGCTCATGTCATCTCAGATAACGATAAAATTAAATTTGAATTCGGAATAGCTAAAATTGTGGAACCACACGAAGACGAGAATTTTAAAATCAACTGCGTATTCAAAAGCTTCATGAAAGAGTTAATAAAATTATGAACCATAAAAATAATTAAGCGAATCTAGTAAAAAATTTGTTTAAATAGAACCAAAATGATATACCAAATCAAGCACGAAAGAAAATTTTAAACTTTTATACACACGCGTTCCATGCTCACAAGCGACCCGTCACTAGAAGCCGATACTACGCCTTATACCTAAATTTCTCGCCAAAATATATAATAAGAGGGCGTAGTAACGGCCCCTACAGATGAGTCTTTAGTAAGCACGAATGGCATGTATACATTAGATTATACCTTTCGTTAACTTTAACTTTTCTGAATTCTTCTCATGCTTTCTGAACTAATTTGTTTCTAGACCGCTTAATAAGATTTAGGGACGTTTCATAATCGTATCCTTTATTTATTGTTATCTCAACGTGCCTATTAACCTAGGTCCTTTATATAGTGTAACATTTATTAGTGATCCTTAACGTTAACTATAAACTCTTTGACAATATTTCTATGATCTGCCAATCATTAGATAATGTTCTATATTTCCTATGTGTTTATCTTAATTAAATGTCGACTATGTCTAGATCTTCATTCTGCAGTCGCAACGTTGGAGTGAGTGGTGGGTGATCATGTAACAGTATCTTACATTTATAGGGTGCAAATTTCAAGGTGGCCTGGGCAGCATCCCGATTGTCGAATAATAGTACGATATCGTTCGCATATTCAAGATCGGCTAGTATGCAGACATGCTTTCGGGAATCGGAACTGACGCGGGTGGCCAAGAAAATCGATCTTTGAAGTGTTCAGCCCACCTGTCAAGACGACTTGTTTTATCGGTTATTAAATCGTTGTTACTATCATTTATTGTTTCACTAATTTTTAATTTTCTCGGACCTGTTGCGCGAATAAGTTGGAATAAACAGCGACTATTACCTGACGCGAAAGCTATCTCCGTTTCTTCAGCCTTTTTGTGCTTAATTTGGCGTCTTATATTGCGACGGGTATTATTATGAGTCGAGCCAGGTGGAATTTGGCGTCTTATTTCGAGTATCTCCATAGATTAAACAGAGAGCCAGTGATTATTTCTACGGGGGCCTGCAATGCCACATACAGTAGTACCTGCATTGTGCACAGTGGAACTTATCTTGTACCAAAGTGTATTCGGATTTTCGCCATCCAGACCAGTTATATAAGACTTTAGAATATTTTCATAATTTTGACGGAAGGACGGTTGTTCGAGTTTGCCTACATCAATTTGGGGCTTAATCTTAATTATTTTACAGGAAACTTTTAGTGCAAATCAACAACGGACATAAGAATTACAAAAAGAACGACAATCCTGGATGCAACCACGCCATCTATAACTAATTGCTACATGATATATTTGAGTCCACCGTTGTCCGGTGCTGGAGGACGCCATGTAGCACAACGTTTAACACTACGTCTGCAGTTTGTACTACTTAAATATAGTCTATGTTCAGCGCAGCTATCCAAAAGCCGTTCATTATTATTGTTGCGCGTCGAGCTTAAAGTGTATCTTCCACCTAAATGAAATTCTGTTCACGTTTGGAGTGCTTGCTCTCATTCCGTCACTACACATTTAACAAAAAAAGTTACAGCGCAGTTATACCAAGCTCGAGGCTTTACATGAAACGGGATGATGGCTGTGTTCCTTTATGACCCGGCAATGTTCATGCTACCAATCCCGCATTGACTAACTTGAGCCCGCCGGTCGTCAGGCCGGAAATTCTATGGCTACGGGCCAATATAAGGCTAATTTAACTAAAAATGCAAGGCGATATCAGTAGTACAGCTAATATGCATAAGTATGTGAGGGTTGAAAAAGACAACTGTGGCATTTATTTTTTGTTTAAATTATTAGGCCAAACTACTCACGTTTCGATAATTGCCCCCTGTGGATCCAACAGCATGTAGCCCATTTATACTCAAAGAAGCGTAAAACATCATGACGCTAAGGTCCGATCACCAGTAATTGTGCCATTATGTACATGCAGACGAATTTTGCTAAATGAACAAAGCTTATACGTAAGCTACTTACCAAATTGAGATAGGTGTTAATAGCCAGTCTTCGCCAAACACAACTGGTCAAATTATTCTGTTCTGCCAATAAGAGGTTCAACACATAAGACGGCGCTCTTTCATGCAGCTTTTCTAGAACTGTATTAATGGAGTACGAACGTGTGTCCACCTGTGTTATTCACAGAAAAAACAAAATAACAATAACATGTATGATTAAACGAACATTAATTGCGCGGGCGGTGATAAAAATTACTATAATTAATCAATTACTTAGATATGTCAGTAAAAACTAAGAATTGTATAGTATAGAAAAAGCCAATTCATCTAGTAGACCGGTTTTGTTCTTATTGGGAACTCATAACGTACTGTTCTTTTCAATGCCATTTCCCCCATGTAGTGTGGTGTCTGGTAAGTCTTGACAGATTAGGTATGGCTAGTTGGGTCTAAATGAATGCCATATGAGCTCTACCTAAAGTAAAAAAGACTAACCAAGCTACATTAGATAGTATATTACTGAATATAGTGTGTAGTGTGCGGCAGGGTGGCTCAGTTAGTTGAGCACCAGATTCCGAAGCAGACGGGCCCAGGTTCGAGCGCTGTCTGCAGCAAATACTTGCTAGTAGGTGTCGAGTTCCCAATAAGGACAAAACTGGTCTACTTGATGAATTGACTTTTCTACCCTATAC
The DNA here is from genome assembly GCA_029291075.1 of Eudiplozoon nipponicum. Lineage (NCBI taxonomy): Eukaryota > Metazoa > Platyhelminthes > Monogenea > Mazocraeidea > Diplozoidae > Eudiplozoon > Eudiplozoon nipponicum. Next base: position 9,488 of record JAQBSW010001230.1, on the reverse strand, counting down.
AGTTCTAAGTTGATTTTGACGTATGTAAGTAATTAAGGAGTCAGGTGCTTATATCAAGATCGCAACCTTGACTATGGTAATAACATGAATAGCCACAAAAAACTGGAATAGTAAATGACTTAGCAGGATTAGAGCGACAGACAACTAAAATATAATTAAATCATACCGCTCGGCGATTTTGAAATTCTTAATTGGCGAAACAGCTTCCTCACCTTGAGGTGAACTCTGCAACAAAAAGATAATACAACTACGAAGAAGAGGACAGTACGAATATTCTGCGTCAGAGTATGAGCTGCGCAGGAATCGATGATGTAAAAAGCATGTTCTAAAAAACGGGTGAACACGTAGATCACATTCTGCTAGATTAACCAGCCTAACAATATTTTCAAGTAACAATACTTCCCATTGTGTTTTGCGTCTACCTAGATTCCACTGAGCATATAGCGTTCTAGACATTCGGTCTTTACGCGTGCCATACACACACACACACACACAATTGGGATTGCTGTCCGGTTTTTGAAAAAAACAGATAGACAACGAGACGAATATAAAGTACAGAGCTACACAAGCATTTAAAAGTTCCAGCTTACTGTTTAATAGCCACAGTATTTGTAGCTAAGTGTGATCTAGACTGCCTATTCTAATTAAAGTATACGAAGAGCACATATGTTAAGTACCAATCATGCACCTCATGATAAATACTGGCTACACCTGTAGGAAAACAGTAGAAATAATATACATATATATATTAAGATTTTCCATGGTGTAGAGTGAAAAGTCACTAGAAAATAACAGTACATAATGTGAGAATGCGCAAAAAATAACTTTAAGACGAAGAAAAATAAATTTACTCTGTTAAAAATAGCGAAGTTTAGAGAAGGTGGCTTTAATTTTTGTGATGCCTTGTTTCTATAAACAGCAACCAGAATACATGACCTCTTAGTTATATGAAGATCTTCACCTTGAAACTGTAGAAATGAACTGAGTGCGGCGATCCTGCGGCAGTACATCGAATTTATGGGGTGCGAAATTTCTAAAGAAAAAGAAAAGTTGTCTTCTAATCTATCCAAGATGGCTTAAGCGGTGGCTCGATTGCTAGACAGTAGAACAAAATCGTCGAAATTGTGAAGGTCGATTATTCGAGAGGTTAAAATTCATAATAGAACTCATTGAAAAATTGAATAAAAATATAGACTGAGTACAGTGTAATTGGATGCAGTAACTCACTTTCAATCCTGAAGCGAACGGCGGTCATGCAAAACGAATTGATTTAATGTATCTAAATTTAGCATACACTATTTTTTACAGTTGCACGCACTAGGACAAAAGCAAACCTGCGGTTAAGAAAAACAGATAACTTATACTATCATTGCTTGTGCGGGTGGTGGTAATAATTCTTCAAATCAAGATTGCGAACTTGAAGTAAACACGAATCCCACTGTATTTAGCCATTCGTCTAAGAAAATAACAAAACTACCGTCAGTCATACGTTCTGACGCGTCTCGAACTTCCATGATCATCATCAGAGTACGACGGCAACCCGAATAGCGAGGATCAAACCGCAATGCATATATATGGAAAGCAAAATTAAATATGCGGCTCTTACCCGTAGTACTCTCGCATACATTGTTCTTGACTAGAAATGTTGGCTGTAAAATTTCTAAAATCATTAATATTTTTCAGCATTCGCCTAATATATAATTAGGTAATACAACTAAACAATCAATGATTGCGCGGTGTTGGTAACAATTCTTTAAAAAATTCTTGAATTACTCATTTAAACCAAGTCGAGGCTTCGCATGAGATTGAACAGCTGCACCTAATAGTATCAGCAATCTTGACGTTATAGTTGCCTTTCGGTCTTTCGAGGAGAATTTCTGCATCTAAAGGTCAGATAAACTTGTGTGATTCCCACAATACAATGCTCCGATTCTCATTAAAAATATGCTAACAATGAAAAGAAAAATATCAGTAAGCCTGAATTGAAACAATGGAGCCGAAATGAAAAAGCAAAGAACGAGAAAATATTAAAAATAGAATAAAAGCACGAAAAGAGTTGTAATTTCAAATTTTTCCACAATCCGTGTGGTTTCAAGTAGAGAGATGCAGTAATAGATGAATATAACCATTTTCTTTTATGAAACGAACAAAGTAAATTAAGTAAATTCCGAATAAATAGTGCCAAAGTATGCATACAGGGAGTTATTCTGTTATACGACCTCAAATGCGAACAGACCAACATCTCGCATTCTTTGTACACACTGAATTAGCATTTCGTGTCGGTAATGGGATTAAAAACTCAACCGAAATATCGAGGCATATCCTCGTTGACTCTAAATGGTAAATGAACAGCATCACACCGAAAGCAAGAAAGCCAGTCAGATGTTGAGGGAAAATTTCTGCTGCACACGGAAACATGATACAGACGTTTCGAAATCAGATACTCCCAGCAGTTGTTTCTTGCCATCTTAAGGCACAAGACCACTTAACACTGAATCTAAATCACCTACAAGACTCACTAAATGAATGCAATTAAGTTTTCTTTTCCGATCCTAACAAAGCCATGACTAAATCAAGTTTGCGAGCTTGAAGTAAACACCAATCCCATTGTATTTAACCAAACTTGATTTAAAGCATTGTTACCACCACCCGCGCAATCAATTATTGTTAAAGCCATGACTATTCGGCGGCATCAAAGCATTATTCTTTTCTCGGTGTTGTCGACGATGGCAATGTTAAGGTCGCTGACGGTAGAAAATGGCCCAAAATTCAAATACATTTAAAAAAACTTGTAAACGCTAAGTACTACAAAAAGCGTTTTGATTGTTATCTCGGTGGCACTGATTCGAATCTTCTGAACTAATCAGTATGCTGTGAGTGACATCAATAAAATTTTACAAACCAATTAATAAAACAACACTTAGACGAGGAAATGTGTCAACACAAATTGTAAACATCAAAAAGATCTGGATAACGGGCATGTAACTGACCTTCTCTGAATCATAAATTACTTTGTATGTATCGCCAGATACATGACTGTTGAGCCCATCAAAGCGCTGACGCCCGCGAAATCCTCGAAACATACCATAGTTCCCAAGGCTGCGATCTGACTTCTTGTGACGAGCCATCTTGAATCGACCAATATGCTCAGGAGGTCTTACGATTTTCAGCCCAGAAATCTAATGAAGGCAGGATAAATTTGTTTACGAAAGTTACGAACTTTTAAATCATACAAGTTATGCCGATTGTAACGAAAATTGTATGTGGTTCCAATCCGTTCGGGTATTAAATCAAAATGACTTAGCTGAAGTATACTGAGTAATGAAAATAATCAATTACTCAAAAAATAAGGAAATCACAGGCAACATTTCGTTAGGATAATTGGTGATCTATTAACAACTTAAATATGTACATAAATGGATATTTAGGCCTTCTGCATAATGGGTTCCAACATAGCGTATACAATTAAAGCAGACTAAACCACGTACAGAATCCGGATAGGTTTTAGCGCTAAATCAACGCTCTCACACCGTTAAGTGTCTTTTGGCTTGTAATTGCATGATGCGGCATTATCAAGCGACCGAAAGCGCTATTAACAGTGTCCGACCACGACATTGTTGGTCAACTTACTTTACTTTACTGCAGCTGACTCCTTTTGGAGGATAAGCCGGCTCCATAGAAATCCCGGATTATACCTCTCCATGCCGGGCGGTTGGCAGCCATTTCGGAACATCGAACATTCCAACACCCGAAATAAATAGGTGTATTCGCGCTGATACAGAGCGCGTCGCTTGCCGGGGACGCCATAGCATGAACGGTATTTGTGACATTTCATGGAGTTTCTCGGGAATTTGGTACAAGTGGTGTCCCCTCACCACTCGGCTTTTTGATCGAGGACGCACCTCTAGCCTTTGCACATCCAAGCGCAGTCTGCAAGGCAGCAGTAAGTCGCATGGTTGCCGGTGGCTGTTGAGAGCTCATTCGCCATTCGGAAGTACGGGGTACTGTCCAGGAGTCCATGTAATCCTGTGGCGGTTGAACCCTTTTGTGGCGGGGAACACACGCCGAGTCATGGTGCCGTCTTCGGGCTCATGTGATATTTTATAGGAGATCCGATTGCCGGTCGGAAATCCACCACGCCCTGGTGACACCACCGCCATAGCCCCGTTAGCCCATGTACGATCGGCCATCGAGACATGGTTGACACCGTCGTACCACGTTGAGGAGGGGATGGCCTTTACGACGGTTGTTGGTCAACTACCTTAATGTTTATAACCATTCGTCGGAGTTGCTTCTGTAGTATGGCAAACAAGGTTAGTGTGCCTATATGGCAGTGTCGCAACAAACGCAAGCGTCGTTTATTAAAAAGATTCGACAGTACTGACGTATAGACTGGTGACAGGATATAATTGGTTAGATCGCAAGTTTTACTCCCGACCCATAATGTCAGGTGCTGAGCTGTCATAAAATAAACAAATTGAACGCAGCTGATCACAAGGCCAACTAGTCAATGACAATTATAGCCGTTCAAACTGGCAGAAAGAAATACTGTCACATAGTTGCGGCCACGTTTAAAGCGGAGAACATCGATTTGGCTTTTTGGTCCCACATTAGATTGCAACTAATCCCATTGTAGTTAACCAGTCATCAAACAACATAACAAAACTACCGCCAGTTGTTCGACGACTGGTTAAATACAATGGGATTGGTGTTTACTTCAAGCTCGCAAACTTGATTTAAAGAATTTTTACCGCCACCCGTGCAATCAATTATTGTTTAGTTGGCTTAACAAGTTTAAAGCTATGCATTCGAGCAATACATTATTGCAACACTAGATAGCAGAAAGACTACAAGATATCTGGCTGGACCATTCTTATATGGCAATGGGAGACAATTAACTTATTCTTGTGAGACCTACAGTGCAGATCTAGAAGCAATACTTGCCTCTTGGAGAGATTCAACGTGGATACCGCACTTGTGCAGTTACTCATCGATAAAATAAACTAGCAAAATAACAGCCTCTACATTTCCAGACCAATTTGACAGACCATATTCAGGCTTAAGCCAAATATGAGGTCTACCATAGGCAACTAAATGTCCGCAGTACGCATTTTGTGTTCATTCTTCTCCGTTACAAATGAGGCGGCGTCGCCAGTAGCCTCTCCTCTACAAATCGTCAGAGCTCGTGATCACGAAATAAACTAATTCTGTCGACGGAACAGGCATGCATCAGGTACTAACATACTTCTGATTTTAAGTGTAAAATCATTAGAAAACCTAATTCTTGACAAATTATGCATTAAATTTTCTTATTGCTCTAATAATGACCAAAGAAAGGCCGAAGCGTTTCAGTACGTTTAACTAATAGTAGCTTTGTATAAGCGACAAGTGAGTGCAATTAAACGAACATTCGTTGCACGGGCCGCGATAATGCGGCATAATGGCTCAGGGGTTAGAGCACCAGATTCCGAAGCAGACGTGCACGGGTTTGAGCCCTGTACGCGGCAAATTCAAAGCAGTACATGATGAGTTTCCAATAAGGACGAAACCGATCTACTGGATGAATTGACTTTTCCAAACTATACAATTCTTAGTTTATACTGACAAATGTACTTAATGAATCAGGTGTTTATATCAAGACCGTATAATTTATTAAAAAGTAATTTCTTGCAATGTAAGAATCCTGTGATAATGGAAATAAACTCCTTGGCTTTGCACTTAATGGTCATGGATTCAACACTAGTTCGCAGCAGTCCTGGCCGCCTTTTAAAAGTTTCCGAATAAGAACGAAACCACGGTCCAAAAGTTAAACTGCATTTGCTATCAGGCTACCACCTATACGGAGAATTACACCACAACAATGTAATGATGCTTCACTGTCTCATAAATATGAAATTAATAATTATTTGTGGGCTGTATCTGAAAACTATGCCGCTCAAAAGTAAAATATTTTCGCGAAACTGGATTAATCGAAATTACCTGATCTGCGGTTTGACTAACACAGGTAGTTTTCTTTTTTCAACAAAATATTTCGGCTACCTTTATCGGCAGCCTTCTTTAGTTGGTCCATTCTCACGAGTTTACAAAAACCAAACTAATGAAGCAAGCGTGGTATTTCCTCTGGCTATTATATTTATACTTCAGAATGATCCTTCACTATATAATCACGTGTCACATGTGCGCATGTGCATTTCGTAGCTATTATGTTCATCTACGTGAGACCAGAGTGGATAAATAAAAATTCACCATTTGCATGCGTTAGACGTTTTGTTTTAAACACTCCATGTACAATGACTTAACTGAGATTGCCCTCACATTTTCTCGTGGGGGGAGACAAATAATTCAGAAACACTCGTCCTAAATACATGCCAGTACGAGTGATAAAATTAGAAATCCGAATGACGAATGCACGTGTTAAATTTAAATTCAAACCACTCAGGTTGTAATTAGGATAGACATGATAATAACAGTTATTGGCATAACATTAAATAGGTGCACGTCACGCATGTCCATGTGCATGTGTGTATATAACTATGCCGCTCATTCATAGTTTTGGATTGAAATGTCTTCAGTCTGGCTTTTAAATGGATAAAACTAAATACCTTAATACAACCAACTTAGCCTACTTAATCATGAAGGCACAGGTCCATCAAAGCAACAGTGAAGTCTAGACTACAATAGTAGAACATATAATAATATAATATACAGAATTTAAATTATATTTTTATTATATATATATATATATATATATATATATATATAATAATTATATACCACATATGAACAAATCTAATTAAATGGCATGAAAGAATATTGCATACAACGGCATATCATATAAATGTGTCAATAAAATTACTTACAAGTGTTCTGGCAGAAAAATCGTCATCTTCGTTTCCCCAGCCCCAATAAAGATTTGGATAGCCATTTATCTAGATAGAGCAGTGAAAATTTGAAAATATTACTTTTGTATCTGGAACGGATTTTGTTGAATATAGTTCAAATTACGACGACAACGTGTTAATCATAAATTAACCGATAATATAATTTATGATGTACTTTGCTACTAGGAAGAAGTTAATTGTTTAAAGTATCCAGATGTGATGACGAAGTAATTTTGAGCTGAAGATGCAATACCACTGGTGTTGAGCTAGCAAGCAGATCACTAGACTCCCTGCTATGAGAGAAAAATATATTTGGTCGAGGCCTATGGAGCAAAAACAAATTGACATCTATAAAGCGTCCGTCGATTAAAACATTTATTGATTCGAATATAAGTCAAGACAACACAGATTGAAGTGATTCATAAAATAATATATGTTCGTATACACTGGATAATTCAGTGGAAAAATATGTAGCTTATGCCAAAAATAGGCACATTCAACACCAGATTCCAAAACTGACCGCAGCATAATGGTTTATTTATTACTATTACTCATTGGACTAAATTTATCCCCTAGTTGTGAGCTGCCTTTATATTAGACATAACCATGAATTATTGTTTATACGTAAGAGTGATCCTCTAGAATAGCATCAAGACAATGCAGTTAAAATTCCACTAACAAGGCCTAATTGCTATCATCACTAACAGCAATACATTTTCATGGATAAACTTGTATGGTCGCTTAAACATGAGATTATAATATTACTCTGTACAAGTGCAAAACAACGAATACATAAAAACGGTGAGCTGTCGTAGATAGGAACACCAATCTACAAAACACACAAAAAGAGTACTCCTAAGGTTGGAAACAACAAGTAAACGAGGCCAAGTAAAACATAAGGTAAGACAACAACCTGTACAGTAGAATTTCATAACATGACGCTACATAAAAGTTAAGTATGCCAAAAAAGTACAAGACGACTAAAAATATTAAAACATATCACGATTCGATGCCATATAACACCGGGTTTCTAACCATAACGGTGCTACACTCGTAGACCCCATCCTGGCAAAAAAACTATCCATATATTATCCAAATAGATCGTGATTTATAGCATTTCAATTTCCCGCATCAAAATCTGTCACACATGTGTCTTACGCCAATCTCGCATTAGTTGAGATAAACGAATCCAATGTGGCGATCGGACTGTAAGGAAACGAGACCGAGTTAGTGCAGTGGATGAAAGCGTATTACGAGAAGACCTTGGATAGTAAACGTCTTTTGAGTTTATGGCTGCTTTTTCGTTATTAATGGCCTGAATGAGCATAGTCTTTCGAGTAGAAGTAATCGAATGACTGTAAGCGTATAAGATGTACAACTGCAACAAATGGTGTCTCACCGTACATACGGATGCACTGTTATGATATTGTGGCAATGAGAAATAATCTCGTTTCACGACTCCTATTAACTTCGTTATTGATGCAAGTAAAAATATAAATAAACGTGCCCACAACATCCAGATCTTCAGCTTGAGGCCGCTGTTGAAGCAAGTGTTGCGTAAGCTTATAGCTGAGCATTAAATATAAAGTATACAAATTTATTAACGAATAGAAGAATGCAGGCTACTAGATCAGATTAGGACATAAACGTAGGACCAAATCAGACACAAAGAACTTTATCATCCTTATTGGAGATGCTCCAATCTTATTTCAAAAGGAGAACCTCATCGATGCCTAGTTTTGGTCTGTCTGGTTGTGGTGAAACTCATTTGCCTATGATGACTTACCGCGAGTTGCGTTCGCGGGTTGTTGCTTTGCACAATCAGTTTCACAAATATCCGATTGATCTCCATTTCCTAGTACGCATCGGACTTGTCTTCGATCTGGCTGGGTGCATATTCGTACCTTTATTCTGAAGGCTTCAACATCGTTCATAATAACCTTTCGAAATTCGGTGCTATACAACCTTTCTTTGCTGACGACGTTTCGGCGCTTTAATTCAAGTACCATCAACAGGCCACTATACACAGCACAATACTCATAATGGCAGATTAATGCAAATGTGGTAACCTCGTTTCGAAACCGTTCTATATATATATATTAATTTTTTGACTTACCAATCGATTTAAACAAGAATTTGTCTCAGTAATCAAACTGCAATATATGCATATGCCTAGAGTACATGGAACTCTCACTCAATATATATATATATATATATATATATATATATATATATATATATATATATATATGCGCATATATCTGCAATTAACTTAGAGCAATCATTACCTTAGTATAGTTGCAACTATTTCAAATGCCCGATATATCATTTGCTTAAATCTGCTATTGTGAGTATTGTGCTGTGTATATATGTGGAAATTGGGCCTGGCGATTGAACGGGGATTTCAGTTCCGAAACGTAGCCAGTAAACAAAGATGTGATAGAACCGCATTTCCATTGGGACGAATACAAACTCAGCCCGATCGAAGACAAAACGAAATTGGAAATTGTGATCAATCGGATCTTTGTGAAACAGTCCGTGCAAAGCTATAACCCGCGTAGCAAAACACGGCATTGGAGAATATGAAGCTGGCACTCCGCAATCAAA